>VUQR01020807.1:7194-49052 GCA_015108515.1 Hemichromis elongatus
GGGATGGGAAAAAACAAGGCAAAAGAGAGTAGAGATAGATGAATGTATGGAGGTAACAGGATTCAATATCTTGGCTGTCTAAAAATGTTTTTGGCACACAATACTCATGAAACAACTGACTGATTAAATGACAAACAATGAGTAATCACTTATGATAACCACATTTCATAGCTAATTAGTCTATTAGTCAAACACTGCAAAAAAATAAACAAACAACAACAAAAAACCAACATCAACAAACTAGTCTTTTGATAAAAACCCTATCAAATTAATGCAACTCCAAATTAGTGGAAAAAATTAGTTCAAATTGTAATAGCTACCATATTACATGTAACATTACAAAATTCTTACTCATGTACTGAATTCTATATTTATAGTATCCATTACATCCAGTGAAACCTAAATTTACATTTGCCTTTTAGTGTAATACATGTTCATACCAAATTTAACCCAATGTAAGGTTTATGTCCTAAAGTAACAATATCACTAATTATCAATAATCCAGCTCTTTGGTCAAAATGATATTTGTAATGCTAAAGGAAAAATTATGTTATTTATGAATTTTAAAATATTGTTTGTTTCTGATTAAAAAGCTGAGTTATTGACCTAAAAATGTGTCTTCGTGGTTGAATGTTTATGCTATAAAAACGTTATTGTGAACTCTGTGATCTGTAGTTTTTGACAGATTTCTAAAACATTTGTGTTTTCCTGTTTTTGTGACAATAAATTTGTTAAACAATGTATATTGTAGCCTCTGATACTCTATAGAGCTCCAATTAGGTGATCACCATGTTGAAACAGGCTCTCATTTATTATTCAAGATCAGTGTTAACTGGTCCAGTTATAGCATGGACCTACTTTTAAACGCCCTCATTGAGTTTATTAACCTTGCACTTGATCTCACTCTTACTGCCCTTCCAGGATAAACATTACTTATGATTTCTCTGCAACAGTCTACATGTTTGTGAGGATTAATAGGATTTCATGGGATTTAAAGTTTAATTGCAAACTGAAAGTTAGAAAATTAGTGTTTACCGAGCAGCCGTCCATCAGCGGCCTGATGAAGGGATTATTGTCATAAGACATTTCCTCGTCGTTGGAGCCCAGGAAGCGCAGTGCCTTGTCATAGTTGTCAGCATCTATATCGTGCCAGGCCACAGACTGATGGCAAATGTAGGTGAAGTTCTGCCGAGCTGAGGAGCTTAGCAGCTTCAGGAAGGTCATCTGCACTGGGTTGATGGTGTTTTCTGATGCATCAACGTAGTTTAACTGGGGAAATATGGAGAGAATGAAAAAAACTGAGCGAGGGAGAAAGGATGTAAAAGTGGTAAAGAAGAAACATAATTATGGTAATCAGGAATAGTGAGTGAGGTGAGGGAAGGTGAAAAATAGTATGAGACATGAATGAAAAAAATGAAGCAGAAGGAAACAAGCGGAAGAACAAAAGGAAATTGAGGAAAGGAAAAATGCAAAGTATATGAGAGGGAGATGTATAACAGGGGGAAGAAAGGAGAGATATTGGTGGGAAAGAGTAACTGTAAGCAAGACAAAATGATAAAAGAGCAAAATTGAAAAACTTATCTGAAAAGGATGTGAATGTCTACTGGGAGGTAATAGAAATGAAAGTAAGAGCTGTGTGGGTTGACTCACGATTTTGCCACGCTTAAATTCACTGAACCATGAACCTGGAGACTCCTTAGGCCAGTTAGATATTCTAGCCTGCAAAAATTTGATACATTAATTCAATTAATTACCAAACTAATAAAGTGCTAGTATTGCCACTCCTATAAACAGACCTTTAACAAATAACTGCAATTAGCACTAATCTTTGTCAATACCCCACTGAACAGGTTCTATATAATTATAATGTGTTCTGTTTAGAATAATTATTATTATCAAGCAGATCAATTGTTGATTGACTGCGAGAAAAGGACAAAATGTTGACTTCAACTGTATATCATCGGGTGTCAATGTCACTTGCCCCTGTGGATTTCTTGTCTGGGTAGATGCAGGTTTCTCCACCTGCTGTGAAGTTACAGAACACTTTGATTGTGTCTCCTATACAGCCCTGGTTTGGATCAATCCAGTATTCACCTAAGAGACAAACGGAGACATACATGAGGAAGTGGTATGATGAACAGCTTGAACAAGACTGCTCAACTATGTAGAAATGCACGTATGTCACTTCGAATATATAACTAAATGTTAAAATCTCGATTTTACCATCGGGGAAATCAGGCTGACTAAGGTGCAGGTCATTGCAGGTCCTGGCTGGGTTGTCTTGGGTGCCCATTGGGAACTTCATGCGCTCAATGTCCTGTTTGAGGTTGTTGAGAGATCCAAAAACATCCTCCATTCCCTCCACGCCATCAACACCGTAGTCTGCTAATGCCTCATCTTCCTGCATCTCAGCTTGCCTTCTGGTCTTTCGGGCAGACTGCTGGATGGGCAGGGGCTGGATGACGTCAGCAGGTGGACCCTGCAGCACAGAGGTTAAAGGTCAAATTGATTTTTTGTAAACTACACTTTTCTGTCTAATAGTACAAAAGTCAAAAGATTTCACAGATCACGAAGTGATGAAATGACCTGTGGACAACTGTTCAAAACCCAAGAACTTTATTCACAATAATGATTATCATTAAGGAGGTGGAAACATCATGTTTTATTTAGAAATTACCACAATAATTAATAGACTGGAAAAATATTAACTGATTAATCCCCATGATTTACCAAGTCAGTAACTCAATAATTTTAGTTTGGGCAGAACTGTTTAGTAACAGTCTAACTGTTAATGTAATGTAATGTTAGTGAGCATTATGTACAATGACAATAAACTGGTAACTCACAGGTGGTCCGGGTGGCCCAATCAATCCAGGGTCTCCCTTCTGTCCAGTTGACCCCTGAAAACAAAAGTTATCATTGCTTTATTTAATTTAAGGGAAGCCTCTTCTTTTAAAAACAATGCAGAAGAAAGATTATAACTTACAGTTGAGCCTTTTGCGCCCTTTTGTCCTTGAGGACCCTGAAGGTAATTAAAGCAATATTAAGAGATGAACGACATTTAATTGAAGATGGAAAACATGTTTTTTCAACGAGATTTGCAACTTACAGAAATTCCAGGAGGACCAGGAGGGCCAAGAGGACCCGATGGACCATTAATGCCCTTAAAATGCAAAATAAATGAAATGAATGATCTTGCAGTAAATAGATGTGTAAAATAAGATATGAAATCTTATCTTTTCAACCCAAGTAAAATCTGGGGGTGACACATAACCTGTTTTCATTATTGATTATTTGGCACAAAGTGGCAGTGCAAGAATAATTATTATAACATAAACAAATTGTTGTCCAGTGTAACTAAGCCTAAATTAGGAGGCTCCACATTTACAGAATACGCTTTGTTAATTTAATGACTCTATGGGATACTTACAGACTCTCCCTTGCCACCTGCAGTTCCCTGGGGTCCAGGAAGACCTCTGTCTCCCTTCTCTCCAGGTTCACCAGGAGGTCCAATTAGACCGATTAGACCTGGGTGACCCTGGAGCAAGCAGAAAAAACCAAATCAAAATATATTAAAGGTGCACGAAATCAATTCAATAAGAAAAACATTATTTGTAAGATTTTTTACTAATTATGTTACATCATTTTCATTTCTGCAATATTTTAATGTCTGTACATCTACTACTAACAAGAAAAGTAAATATGCTAATTCATATGTGAGTTTATTTACGACTGGCAAGATGACCTTAGTGCTGTCTTATTTCTGCATATAAATAATTAGTGTGTTTATTGCTGTCATCATATTTAACAATGGTGGTCTGTCTCAGCACCTGCTGGTGAGCAAAGTTATGACCATCTGCTTCTGACTACTGCATGCTGGCATTAAACCAGTGACCATTACGAAGATGATATTATTGGACTGATACATATTCATTCACTGCATTAAATCACTGTGTGAAAGACTCCTCACAGAACAGAGCCTTTCTTCGTTCTCACTGGGAGTGTGAACAAAGAGACAGGCCTAGATATTTGCTTACTTTGGAAGCTTCAGATAAGGTGCATAAGCAGATACGAGAAATACAAAATGAAGCAATTTGAGATTAGCATCGTAATAATGTCTTGCCTTCTCTCCCTTGAATCCAGAGTCACCTTTCATACCAGGAAGTCCAGGGGGGCCCTGTGGAGAGAGAATCGGGTTGTCAAGTCTAACTCTCAGTGTGAAATGAATTCACACTGTATTACAGTGACAGCTGGCACTGATCTCTGCATTTGTGTTTACTATTTGCTATCTTCTTTGCAGAGCTACAAAAACAACGATCACTCACAAACGTTATTGTGTCATAACAATCCTGTTGAAAACGGCTGATTTATAAATACGCTTATGACTAAAAAGCAGTTCTTATTGCAGATGTTAAAGTATTAAATGGGAAATGTCTTACAATAGGACCAGGAGGGCCATCTTGACCGGAAGCACCAGCGAGTCCTTGCTCACCCTGAAAATAAGAAAAAAAAGGAATGATAGTATTTTTTTGCCTAATAATATTATAAAATAAAAAAATTAGGAGATTTTTCAATGATATTTGCATATAAAATGTATTATGGTGCAGAAAATGTGATTATCAAAGATCCACTCACAACAGGGCCAGGGATTCCACGAAGACCCTCAGCACCAGACTTCCCAGGGGGACCTTGGGGTCCAACAGGTCCAGTTTTCCCAACAGGTCCCTCTGCTCCAGCTTCTCCCTGTAAAACAAAGTAATGTTAGTCCTTATCATCATCTTCATAAGTTATTTACGAGTAGCGTACCGTTAGAAAGGAGCAAACTTTTGCAAAAGCAAAAGAAGCAAAAGAAAACAAACATTTAAACTGCTCATCAAATGTATAAAACAGATGATCTTTGGTTTTTATGCATACTTATGTACAGCCAAGGGTAGCAGATCCACACATTTATTCTGACAATTGTCAAAACTTTGTAGGGACCTTTGCTTTGCAATACAGGCAAAATCCTGTGGTACTAACACTATATGACCTCTATCCAACTTGATAATTAAACTAATCCTGTATCTCAAAGTCATACATTTCGATATTCTGAATGTTTTCTGCTGCAAAAGCTTAGAGTGGAGGGATTTGAGGATTTGCAACGTCGAAACAGATCAAATGTTACCAGGTCACATCTGCTGTCTCTGAGCAGGAACGACAGGTTTTTATGTATTGAAGTTCCAGAGATGTCATATTGACTAGGACGATAGAAGGAGCGGATTAGATTGTTCTGACAACTAATTAGGCCTGGATTTGACACTCAAGGATCACCACGCAGGCTTGTCTTGTCTCCGTCAAATCAAGTGTAATCCTTTACCTCAATGTGGATAGAATGTGCTCTTTGTCCACATGTCCATCTGTGAGTGTGTGCATGTGTTGACGAGAAGTCAGAGCTGAATTCATGTTTTCTGTTTGTGCAATTCTTTAAACCGTGTCATTTGTGCACAAAAAACCCCCCACACAATTTAAAACTTTCAATGATTTTTAAACTCTTTCAATCATTATCTTTGTGCAGAAAATTGTGTACTTTAGCAAAGTAATCAAATCTTCTGACAGCCTCAGAAATAAGTTGTTGCTATTAATTTGTCTATTTATACATGTGGGCAATTCAGCTGAAGAAAATGTTAAAGGCAAAAGCTTTGAATGGATGTGGCTTGTTGTTTTCAGACATTTCTTTTTGCTGGAAAACATTTTGGGGAATATTTTAAAATTTGGCATTTTATTTCAACATGCATAGAAATACATTATGACATATGAAAGAATTATGACAATCTTGTTGGCTCACAGTTGCTTATGACACATCCAGCTTTGGAGCGGCCTTATTATTCATGCGAAGTACTTTTTTTTTTACTAGCAAACGCCTTGGCTGTTTTTGGTCCCTGCTAAATTCTGAATGAAATATCATACTCTTTAGTTGCTAAAGCGTCCACTAAGTTCAGCAGCTATTCAGTAACAGCTTTGTCTAACTGCCCTGTGGTCCTGAACAGAGGAATTTTTTTTAGCATTCTTTAGTGAAATCAGCTGAAATCAACCTAACGTTTTGACAGAATTCACACAATAAAATTACTGAACTCAAAGAAAGTTGAAAATCACCATACAATCTGAGAGGCTGAAGATTCAGATGACAAATCTGTGTTCATCAATAAGATAAATCGCTTTCATACGATCAACACGTTTATTATATTTGCTTTAAAATATGTTAAATGTTGCCATATAGTTATAATTATCCAAACTTAAAAATAAAAATAATTAAACACTACATATTAACACCATTCAAAACATGATTATAATTTATAAGATCCTGGTTTCTCCAACTTACCTTAGATCCCTTTTCTCCTTGTCTGCCTGCCTGACCTGCTGGTCCAGCAGGTCCCTGAGAAAAACAACAAAACAACAATATGAGGAATTTGTAAACACATAAATTATTGTAAAACCTGCTAAAAACCACGCAATAAGTCACACTGGCCCTGAAAGCAAAATGATCCAACATTTGCAAAACACACAGCAGTTTCATATATATACTAATTATTTAGCTGAGGCATGCTCTGACCTTGGGTTACACAGGACCAGGCAACATCAAATTGTCCTACATTTCAAACATACTGAGATAAAAATGCATCAGCGTTTTCACCAAACAGCCTCTGGTCAAAACCTTGTAAGTGGGCTGACATTTGCCATTACAACCCATAATCAAATAGCCCAAACAAAAGCCACCAGTCCTCAATGTAGGTTACAACCACTGGCAACTGTGTATGTGCATTAGTGAATGTGTGTCTGACTGTGTGTGGATGCGGGCATGTGTGTGTGTGTGTGTGTGCACCCGTGCGTGTATGTGTGCTAATGTAGCCAAGCGACCACATGCATCAATGAGCACCGAACCTGAGTCAATTTCTGGGAGATATTGGGCAAGAAACCAATGCAGGATTACCTTGGAGAAGGATGAAAAATCATATCGCAAGGTCTATTAATATGGACATGCAACTGGGGTCTAATTTGTTCTCCAGCCTCTGCCACCACCAAACTACCCCTTTGAATACAAATTCTCTGGATAAAAAGTGCTTACCAGGCCAGCGTTTTTAAAATGCACGTGCAACTGTCCGAGCCTGCATTTTAACCCAAGACACAGAATTGCATCTAAAACATCCAAACTACTGTGCCCGATGCCTAATGAATAACACATCTAGCAGTAAAGCACCACCACCACAGGTAGACAGAGTTTTTGGAATCCTCAATCTCAGATAATGCTGCAATATCTATCCAGTCATCATTTTCTGTCCAAAAACCACAGGGCTGTACAATATCTCCACACAAGCACTTTGGTTCTGATAGGACTGAGAAATGAATGTGTTTAAGCCATATCAGACCTTTTTAATCACATTTTCTGTGGTCAAAATACTGCTCAAAGAGTACTGAAAAATGGCACTGAGATATGTTATCAGACTGCTCGTTTTAAAGCAAAAGTTATTCCTCGAGGTTTGTAGCGATATATCTGCATGTAGAAATATACTTTTTTGCCACTAATCTGTGCCAGCGGTGATGCTGGCATTCAATTAGTCCTGACTTGGTGCCTTTTTCAGAACCACCTGACAATTATTATGTAACATTATTATAAAACACTTTGGTAATTTCCATAAAAACAAGTGCTGTCGTACAGAATGTGTATGTGCCGTCTGCTAATCATCGGTACATTTTGTGCTACAGCCCACTTCCTAAGCACTGAGGTCAGTTGTTACAGCAGTGAGGCAGGCAATTTTGTGATGCCACAGTATTTTTATGCCAGGGTCATCTGATTCTTTTTGTTTTCTCGGTATCATTATAGAGTCTGTACCTTACAATATAAAGAGCCTTGTGATTTGGTGCTATATAAATAAAACTGAAATGGAAATGTGTTGAATCGGTGCTTTATTGGGCATTTTCACTGGCACCACACTGCTGGAAAAAAAGAATGACCCCCAAAAACCCAAAGAACTTAAAATATGAAAGTCTCCTTCTCTTTTGTCAAACTGTGGCAGCTTTTAATACGGTACATTAACAACAATGCTTTACTGATAATTGTAAAACATTATTACCGTAATTGAAAGGCATTATAAAAAAAAGCAGCCCAAGTGAAATGAAATAATCTCAGCTGAAGTCTGGTGTGAATGAAAGGGTGCAGAGTGCCTGAAATTATAGTGACAAGTTCATTTCCTGACATTAGCTGCAGCAGCAGCAGTCCTACTCTTTCACTCTTGCTGCCAGTCGAGTTCACAATATGCCAGTACTGCCCTGCAGTATGACTGCTCATGGAAATTGCCGGTTATTCTAGGATTTAACTAACAGAACAAATTTCCTGTGAAGCCGTGGATCAATTCGAGAGCCGAGTATATGATCATAAATATGTATCACCGTACTGTGGGTAGTAAAGTAGCACTAAACATGTTAAGAATGCTGTGAATCTAAAAATGTCTAGAATCAAAGTATCATCACATGCATCATTTTTGAAATGTACTCACCCTTTTGCCAGGGGGTCCTGGTACTCCAGCTTCACCAGATGGACCTGGAGGGCCCTAAAGTTAAAACAGACAGAACACTTAACTCCACTTCATGAAAAATGGAGGGCGATGTTACATAATGAGATATCGCTACATCTGTAAAAAGCGATATCCAATTTTAAAGGATGGATATGAAACTGAAAGTTCTTTTGGTCACGTTTACACTCGCTTCACCGTGTTACTACTGGTCTTTCCTCATTGTAAACTGTATACATTACAGCGGTACTAAATTTGATCTTTATTTTTTATTTTTTAATGTTAAATTCTAGGAAAGACTAAGACTAATTAACGAAAGAGTAAATCCTGGTCTGTTCTCTCACATTTACAGCAATATGATAATGTTAGACTTACCGGCTGCCCAGCCTCTCCATCGTCTCCTCTGTCTCCAGGTAAACCATCCAGACCCTAAAGAAAACACACAAACGAGCCAGACAAAACACCACTAATCAACTGTATTACTGAGACACAGCATTATCATATCAAAAAGAATTCTCACAGAATAAAAGTAAAGTTATAATAGTAAAATATTGATCATCTTTTCTTTTGTTTTCAAGGTAACCGACTATCATTAAAATTCACTAACTCATAACCTTAATTGTTATTATGCATATTCATTAAATTCTTTGATATTACAAACAAGAAGTCACTGATTGAGGGATAAATGCAGCACTTACAGCAGCACCAGGCTCACCAGGGGGGCCAGGGTCTCCTGGGAAGCCGACAGGACCCTGCAGACAGATCGAGGCATTGAAAGAAGTGAGCTTGCTTCACATATTTGACATAGTGTCAACAACAGCTGTAGCAGAAGAAAGCTCGACTGAGAAATATGACACAATGACGCTGTCGCTGGCAGCTCTAATAGTGCATCAGTCATGGATGCATGTGTGTGTGTGTTTTTGTGCAGCTGACATACAGGGTTACCCTTGGGACCATCATCTCCAGGGGGTCCACGTGCACCGGCGGGTCCAGCAGCTCCCGGGGGGCCAGTTTCTCCCTTCTCACCCGTCTCTCCTTTCGGGCCCTAAGGAAATATAAATCAATGTCTTGTCACCATGAAGACCACATAAGGGCCATCCATACTACTTTGAAAATAGGATACTAAATACGGAACCAGTCCAATATGTTATTAAAACTGTCACTCCAACTACCATCAAAACTTTCACAAAACTGCCCAGAAGAGGAGAAAACTGAAAAGAAAAAAAAAACAACTGACTGAACTTTGAGCATGTATTTCAAATTAAAATTTCTATTTTATCCAGTAGACGATAAAGAAAATTAGTCCAGCATAGTCTCTGACTCTAGTAATAGCAATCTTTAAGCATTGGCTATGACTCAGAGCAGCAGTTGAAGCATAATTACAAGCCCAGAATCATTAACTGGTCCACTAGAGCTGAGCAATACTGGAGTGAATGCCAGCATGGCATCTTGAAAGTTGACCTCATTGTGACGTGCAACACTGGGGTCTATCTGTCACTGTACACAGAAGCGAGGCAGCAACCGGATACGTCAATACATCCTGACAGACTCAAGGTGAGGTGTCCCTTTCCTTACAGAAGCAGTGGCTTAGTCTGGATTGATTGTAAAGCTCTGATCTAAGATGTTCAGGATGACTACTGTGAAAACGTTTTCTTTTTTATACCATAAGAAAGGAAAGCTGAGCCCTTGTTTGCAGGCAAACACAAGGAGCTGCATTATAGAACACCTTTTTAGCATATTATGTAAATGAAATTACCATAAAGATTTCATCAACAAATTTCATACTTTTGTCCCAGAACAAAAGATATTCAGAATTTTATCCTTATTGCATCCTAGCACATGATGGTAGATGAATGACCTAATCAAGGGTGGAGCGGTGCGAATATGGCTGAGCTAATTATCTGCTTAAAAGCCCTCAGGTTACTAGCATATCTACACATAAAACTAGATTAATCAGAGGTAAAAATACTTAGAGGCGCCGTAGAACAGCTGACAGCTGAAGTGTCATGTAATTACACAACTTAATTAGCTGTGCTAACTAATATTTATAGGTTGATTGTTGAAACAGTCCCAGATGCACAAGAATGCACACTGCTCGACTGTGTGGCAGTCTCTGTTTAGATGTGTGTAAGTAGTCAGTTCTCATGGCTTTGATGTTAAAAATGCTGTCTAGATTGAAACAAAGAAGAGCACTTACTCCGATACCGGGCTCTCCAGGTGGTCCTGGGTTGCCAGCCTCGCCGGTTTCTCCCTGTGATGTCACAGTGATATGTGAATTAATTTGTGAAAAGTTTATTATCACACTGGCATCAAACAGTCCAGCTTTACCAGCTAATTAGCGTATCAACTGACAACTCAGTGTTTTCAGTTTGTGTTTTAATAGCAGTGTCCTTGAGAAGTGGAAAGAGACACAGCAAATATAATGAACATATTTTGAGGCAAAACTCACCAAAGAAAAAGACAGAATTTCATTTCTACGAGCTGAAAAAGATATGAGCAATATTCGGTTCTTACCTTTTCACCGACACCTCCCATTGTACCAATACTCCCAGGAGGACCTTGTGCACCCTGCAGATAAATCACAGACACAGCAGTGAGTACAAGAATCTTATAAAAAGAAATTGTTTAAATAGCTGTAATATAAAAAAAAAAAAAAAAAGCTAACTGTGACTAAAGCCTTACAGAGGACAAAGAAAACAAATATCAACTTACACTGGCTCCACTGGAACCCTGAGGACCTCTGGGGCCAGGAGGACCAGGTGGACCCTGACAAAAGGAGAGAAAAAGAGGGTATGTCCTTTATTAGCTAAAATCGGGCGTACGACTGCTATTCAAACTTTGTTTATGACAGGCGAGCAATCAGAAGAAAGGAAGAGTGTCTAAAGGGAAGGGCATTAAAACATGTCGTTTCAAAAAGAGTGAGGGGCTGCACTGAGGTAAAAGCTACTCTCGGAGGATAAACATAGAAAGATATGGATTTCAAAATGAGGATAAACGGCCCCTTTTAGTGATCAATTCCTCACTCCAAGTCATTGTTTTCTTCTTTTATAGTATGTAACTGACAAAGGCCGTCTTAGTTGTAGATGCAGTAGCAAAAACATCAACAGACATCTCAGAGCCACTGTTATAGTTTAACACATTTTTTTTTATTGTGCCTTTCATCTGAAATGATGTCATATCAAAACACAGAAGCCAAACAGGGAGGAGGAGCAGTGGCTGCTCCTGCTGAACAGTGTCAGACACAGACAGGGGGAGAGAACGCTGCTCTGCATCTGTGTTTATCGTGTGTAAGTGCTGGTGTGAGATTATGCCATTAAAACAACCCTGCGTGCAAAAGCTTGTGTGTTCTGACTCCTAAAAGAGTGAACAAATAACAAGTGATAAAACACTACCAAAACAGAAACAGACCACACGCAAATTTAAACATTTGGAATGCTTATGCTCAGCTTTTTTACATCTGCCATACAGCTGGTGGAGCAGCGAGACTTAGCTACAAGCCAAAACTTCGAAACAATCAGCACAATTTCCCACTTCACTGGCTTATACGTGAAAACAATGCGAAACAGAGAAGTCACACAGAGAGCTGCACTCACCATTGGTCCGACGTCTCCATTCTCTCCCTTCTCACCGGGAGGGCCGGGCAAACCCTGGAAAGCAGACAAATTTTTCAAAACTCAGAGAAAAGGTCATATGAGGCAGCACTCGAGACAAAATTGCACATTAGAAAATCCACTAACGTAAAGACACATACAATTTTGCTGCTCATTAACAGCTACTTTCAGATGATGTGTATTGAATAGTGGGGCTGTAATGTGCAATGCAATGGAGAATGCATTAATACAAGCAGAACCCCAGCGAGTAAACACACAATTAGTCAAAAAGGACACCTATTGTAATTAAAGGGTATTGGAGGCTTGGGTATAATCAGCCTGTGTAAATTGCAGGATGGAAACGCCATCCATCTACGTCCACAGGAAAGTGGAAACAAAGGGGACAGCGTATTATCCAGTTCTGGGATTCAATCATGCTTGACTGAAACAGTATGAATACACCTTGGGAAGGTGGATCTATAACAGAAATGAAGAAGCTCTCACTTGCTGTTGTAGCTCATTGTGTATTGGCATAATTACGGATATTATGTGTTGTGTTGGTTTAACTCCGGTGATGGAGCATGCATAATCATAAGGTGGGAGGAAAGCAGTGGTAATGATAAGTTACTCTAAAATGAAAATGACATGCATATCGATCACTGCAAAAACATACGTGTAGTTTCATTCCATTTTGTTGATTTACTGTACCTTTGTGATGACAGGAAAGGCTTATTTATTACAAAGCGTGACTGGGATTTAGACATGGTAATAAAGCATAAGGGTTGTACAAATGGGAAAATAAATCAGGCATCAAACTATTTCATGTCTAATGCTTTGAAGTGACAGGCATCGATCAACATCGGACTTTCAGGCTTGTTTCTAAACTGTATATTCGAAAGGATGTAAAAATAGGTGCACAAATTGAATTAACAAGCATCATTCAAACACATGTAATCAATAAATATTTACTTATGACTATCATTTCCTTTTATTTTCCACACTAGCCTTGAGCTATGAGCACACTCTGGTGTAATCAAATCTGATATTTACTCTCCTCTGTGTTCCCATCTTAACCTCTTAATCTGAAGATTTCTTCCGCTCAGTGAGGACTCCAATATTCCACAGCAAACATGGCCCCAAATGACGGAGGGCTTTCAGACTGGAGCCATTCATTCCCCATAGTCAAAAATCATTAATGCTACAGATAATTGCATTGAAGAGCTGAGCTCGCAGCAGCTGCTGCCATCTATTGAAGGGCAGCTTAGCCAAACATAATTAAAAGAGTTGAGATGGAGTGCATTATGCCCAATTAAAAGCCAATTGCACTTAATAACAACGTTATCTGGCCCTATTGACCAGCAGGGTTTTGCTCTAATTTCATCCTCAGTGAGTCCTTGGATAATTGACTTTGAGATATTCTGAAGTGTCCCGTTTCTTTATTCATTGGCACCAAATCAAGTTTCCAAAAGTTTGGTTCACTGGGTTAAATGAGCGAACGCTTGACCCCTTCGCTCTTCCTTTGACCGTTCTGAGTTCTGAGTAAGGGAGAACTGAATAGAGGAGTGCAGCAGTAACACGAACACTCTTGATCTTCCAAACTCTCAGTTATGTATTAGGCAAACTTCTTCACTTTTAAGTTACTTGTAACGGTAAAATGTAATTAGGGCTCTTGTGCGTCAGTCTCAAACAGCGCTGGCTTCATCTACATCAGCACTAAGAAGACCAGGACATCAGTCAGATTACTCAGCTTTTTTGAAAATTGGCTTTTTCCCCCATCAAAGAATTTAATAAATGGATGTCAATTTGATAGAAATACTAGCTAATGCAAAAGTTTTTTAAACAGAATTTAACACACAACAACCAACAATAATCAAGGATTACTATATCATTGATTACTGTACTATTTCAAGTATATTTTCAAGTATATTTTTATGATGAAAAATTAAAATTTAAAATAGAAGACAAAGGTAAATGTGCATAAAGGTGGAACCAAAAACTGTAGGTCACTTATTGACAAAAGCCCTAAAATAATATTGTCATCTATAAGTTTATTTATTATGTAAGTCCATTGTTATAAAGCAAGAAGTGTGTCAATTCAATACTTTCATCTTAAGCGGGTCAGACCAGTGACACTACATAATAAATGTGTAATATTACATAAAAAGTTCTGTAGTTCATTTCCCAGTGTGTCCCATAATTATAAAATATAAAGTTTACATCATGTTAGTGAAAATTTGCTTTTTTTTTCTCCATGAACCCACTGCAAAAAAATTACATACTGTCAAATGAGCTGGACTGGTGTTTTTGCTGGGCCACATCTGTCCCCGGGCCTTATGTTTAACACCTGTGGTCTAAGTCTTGGTTTGACAACACTCTGACCTCCTCATTTAAAGCAAGTTGCTGCCCCTTTTTTCTGAATCTCCTGAGGACTGAATATCTTATCTGTAATAAGCCCATTAAAAGACACATCTGCAAAAGATACATGGATTTATACCATACATACTTGGTCAAATACAGTCAACCACAGCAGCTGGTCTCTTACTTAGACCTGAGAGTACTACAGGGGAGCAGTTTACTGCATGATAATAATGTAGTCTGAGTGGAAAAACCAATGGCAGTCTCTCCTCCACCATTAATGTTGAGGCAAAATGCCAAATGCCAAATGTTCACAATGGTGATGGATTTTTTAGCACAGGCTATGCTAAGAAAAGTCCTTGAAGGGGGAAAAAGCATTATTTACCCAGGAGCAATACAAAGTGCTATTAGGAGTCAAGGCTGCATTAATAAATTATGCTTTGTTTTGATGTAATGTAAATGATGTAAGGAGAGATGAAATGTTGTTGGTTTTAGGGGTGTGGAGGAAGTCATTCTGCTCTGGATGGCTTTGACAAAGGGAAAGAAATGATCATACCTATGAGGCACTGTTCAACGTGACCTGGTCATCGTGCATTTAAAGAGTGAGAGTTAGACAGTCAAAATATGTATATAAAATTTTCAGGTTTCCTCAGATTTTGGGAATTACCTGCAGTCCAATGGGTCCGGGTAAACCTGGGAATCCTCTTGGTCCTTCATCTCCTTTCTGGCCAAACATACCCTGCTGTCCTCGCGGTCCAGATTCACCATCACTGCCCTGTGAGAGGTTGAACATGCAAACACCTTTAGTCTTATTCCCACTGACCAAGTGCAATTCTACAATCACTAACTGGGATTTTCTTCTCTCTTTCTTCTTAATCAATTTCGAGGTTACAGAGTATATCCAAGCTCCGACGGGAGAGGGTTGGTCGATACGCACATTCAATCACAGATGAGGACGGACAGTTACAGTACTTGAATGGTTTTCTGAAGGTCATTTTACTGCAGTTTTATCAATCCATCAATGCTGAGAACCAACATATTTTTACCCAGGTTTGTTGGGGTGGCTAGAATGCACCCATGACAGGCCAACGGCCTATGTCACTAGACTCACAGGCTATTTAAAATGTACTGTCAACCAACATGTGGAAGTTTGATTGTTTGATTTTTCAGAGGAAAATTAAACTTGTAACAAGAATGGACCAGAGAGAGACAACAGTTCTATACACTGATACATTGCGCCTCTGGTCTACCGGGGGAAACGGCAGCCATCCTACCAAAGCCTCTCATCAATGAATGCAGGATGGAGTACAGTATAGCCAAAGGGTTATGATAAACAGTGTATGTGAAAGATGCTGACTTCATCTGTGAAGCCAGAGGTGCACAGAGCTACGGAGGATGGAAATAGGAGACTGTGGGGAAAGAGTGAAGTGCTGACAGACTGGGAGTTTTCAGTTCAAACGCATGTCAGCACTTGAAAGTGCTTGAGGAGCTCTTACTGAGCCCTGGGACATGTAGGAAGCTTCAGGCGATGGTACTGAATGCAGAACAGTTTAGAAGGAAATGTTAGGTGATTACAAGGAGGTGGGCTAAAGTTTAAAGAGACTTCAAGAAAAAAAAAAAAGAGTCACAAATTTAACTGTCTGAACATCTCCTCAGGGAGACTGGAAAAGAACTGTGTCTCTATGTCGAGTGCTTGACCTCAACTGCTACACAATTTGTTATTCATTGTAACACTGCATGCACAGCCTGCAACCTCCTTATATGTGTTGGCACCATCATTGCCCTTGAAACTGAGCAATAGAGGATTTTGCTGGAAGAAACTATCTGGACCTGCCACAAAAGATAGAAAAAGCAATAACAGCTCACCGGCTAAGTGTGTAGATTACTTCTTGTGTCATGTGAAAACAATCCAATGTTGGTGAATTTTTTTATTGTCAATTGTGAAAAAATGAAACAAATGCAATTTTTTGATATAATCATAATTAATACAAGTACAAACCTTCACTGCTACATAACTCTGTGTTAAAATTTAATGTTGAAACGTTGCAATTTTCCTTCCAGTTAAATAGAAAAACTGGGCTGAAGGTCAGTAGATAAAAGTTCTGCAGGAGTACATTAAGTACTGTCCATCCTTTACCTCGGATTGACCTGCATCTAGTCTTAATTAGTTAGTTAATTAAATCTTTTTTTTGGATTGTGAAATGTATGAAAAAAAGGAAAAGCTAACTATGAACAGTAACAGTATGTTTAGCATAACTTACAAACTGTTCTCTTATCTCTGAATTAAAGATCTCAGTCAGAAACAACTTGAAATTTTCAGTTCACACCTTAGTCCTAATTAATAAAAAAAACCCCACTTTGGTAAGACTTTAATCAGCACAAGTCGGCGCATAATTACTTGCTCTAAAACTGCATGCTGAGAGCATTTATATTTTTAAGACTCCATACTAATTTTTACATAGATCTATTTAAATTTAAAAAGTGTAGCTGGTGTAATTGAATGAGATATGATTCAGCATAGTTACTTGTATTGTGGTTATGCTTATTTCTGCAGGCACCAACCGCATGCTCGTGGAGGTATAATTTATGACATACCTGAAATGGATCTCACGAAATTTATGTTTAGATTGTTCATGAAATAAATCTAAGTGGCTCGTGTTGGGTTTTTGTTTGCCTTAAATAATATTAGAAATAAGCTTTTTCATATCTTAAAAATGTGTTGTCCTCTGAAAAGTGACATTTCCAAGATTGCTCTTGTCAAATTCATTTTTTTGTCTTTTTATAAGACGCTGCTAAACAAGAGCACATTTGTAGGACAGGATGTTCACCACATCCTGATGAAGATCAATACTGCCTCGCCATAGACTGTTTCATTACGAATGCTTGACCTCAGTTGCATCTTGAAGACAACAGCACTGATGACTGAGCTGCTGTAAATCTTGTTAAGCCTTAGTCGAGAAGGAAATTGGATCGTTCATTTTCCAGGCATACACCAGCATTTTTCCTGGATTGAAAAGTGGGGTACATAGTGTAGCCAAAAGTGATAACAGCATTCAGACATGCAATAATAAAAAGAGAGCAGATGATGTTGAAACTACACAGCACGAGTCAGGACTCAGTTATGAAGATATGAATACACATGAGCAGACTGACTTACCAGGACAAACAACTGTTAAATAATTTGTTATGCAGCTTGGGAGCACTACCTGCTCACGGCAATCCGTCTCACCAGGTCTATTCTAGCCCCCACAGAGCCCTGCAGATGCTGGATTTGTGCTAGAATGGTTGTTAAGGCCTGATAATTTACACCAATGAGCTGTTAGTTGCCCTCGGGCTATCAGCTATTGTAGAAACAGGACTTCCCCTGTTGTGTTAATGAGATGGAAGAGAAGAGGATGTTCTGCATCATACAAGACAGTATTTTCAGCTAGTCCTGGTGCCATAGAACATAATGTAGGGGAATGATTGGTGCACTGACTGGCACGTTATTGCTGCGTGTAAGCCTGTTTTGTAAGGGCAAGGTCACAAGTTTAATGCTTTGCATGAATTTCCAGGATAACAAATACAACATTTGTAATTGCATTTTAATTAGTGGGTGATAAAAGCTGTTTTTTTGTATGAAAAAGTCTTTTTGGTACACCGACACTAATACAGTACCACAAATAAAAGTTCTAATTAAAAGGAAATTTGTGCAGCATTACAATGATAAAAGGATGGGGAATTTTAAAATGAACAGGGACTGCAGCCAACGGGTTTTGGACTGCAGAGACAAGAGTAAAAAAGCAATACTGCTTGCATAATATGGCCCTGACCTGCCTGAACAGTTGTTAATATCTGTCCATCTGGGAAATGAAATATTGTTTATTTACACCAAGGGTCTCTGAGCAAGCACAATTATGACTCAAGTGTCCAGTTTTTAAATATATCTAAACACTTAACCACCCCATTTAACTGATTATCATACAATCAGCAAGAAATGGCTAAGCAAAAAGCTGCAGAGAGTAAATTTTCACATCAGTGTGGCTGATCATGAATCAATAAAAAGGTGTCGTCCTTCAAAACCAGACATGATTCAATGGCACGTCATTATTGGACTGGAGGTCTGGAGATAACAAGTTTCAGCCAGCAGCCTTTTGGACTTATTACACCCTCTCTGTCTTCATGGGGCCTTGTTTTGAAAAAAAAAAAAAGTTTTTAAAATCCGATTTCCCATTTCACTGTTCTTACCCAGAAGCCAGTATGGTAATGACGAGACGACATTAAGAAGACAGCACCTGCTTTTGTAGGCATCACAAATGATGGAAAGAAAGTCTTTAAAAATTCAGGAAAGGTAAAATCAAGGTTGGAAAGTTTTGTGAAAACAGAAAGCAATATTGGGAGTAGATATTAGTACAGTATAGGGTTGGGCGATTGGACGAAGGGTGATATATTTATTTATTTGCCCATGTGTACATTTGCCAATAATGATGGAGCTAATAGAAGCAGTCAACAGAAAAATAATAGCCCTGTTTTAAAGGAACCCCCTTTCATCTGCGAGCAAATGCACCCTCCTCAGTGTGCGCCCAAATGCAACGATTCGCTTACTCATAACAGAAAGAAAGAAAGGCAGTAACCTCAGAAAAAAACATTCGGATGGTGGACACGTACATGCCCATGCAAGTTAGTCGTGTTTGAGTCCTTTGCTCACACTATACGTCTTACAAAAGCCAAACAACATTTTTAAGTTATCTAAGTGACCTATATATCATGTTTAACCTGAGTAGCGAAAGACTGCAGGGGGGGGGTTGTAAACAGTGTTTGCTGTAACAGCGGGTAACAGATGTCTCCGAAAACGTCAGAGCACTGTCTTAATAAACCGAGCAGATATTTGAAGTTTACACAGCTACGTTCTCACCTAAAAATATGTTAAAAGTTTATTTTGTGACCCAGAAAGAGTAATAAGAGCAATATTAAAATTAAGTAGCTGCCGCCATTGTTGGAAACTGGAATTGGCTGGGCCGCGCTATGAATTCAGGGATATGGTGTCTTACATTGCTCCGCCCATCAAAAGGTCCGCGCATGCGCGAATATATCGCCCATGTTCGTGTAACTATTTTAATATTTTAGGATTACATTCTTATTAGTGTATAAAAATACCTCACAGAATAAACTTTGACATTAGATTGCCAGAGGATGAGATACTCACAGCTGGACCAGGAGCTCCAACTACACCCTGGAGACCAGTTGGGCCTGGTGGACCCTGCAAACAGAAGGAAGCTAATTATTAAGATGAACATGATAGAGACGCCATCTGAATTGAGAAATGAAATATCGGGCAGTTGCATGCTAAACCCGATCTTCCACTGTCTACTTGGAGGAATGCCATTTGTACCGGCAAGAAAAATCTAAAATAATCTTGAATGTATTTGAAGTGATGCGTGTGAGGACAAACAAAAGTCAACTGAAAAAAATACAAACATTTAAGATGAGGACAGAACACGCTGCAATTCTTATTACAAACTAAGCAACCATTTTTGTAAACATAGCAGCACTGCAGTTAGTATTTTTTTGATGTTGCAGACTTCTAAGGGCAAAATAAGAAACATTTTCAAGCAACCTATGCCTTTTGTTCTGCTCAATTCAGCGTTGAAATCAGTATCTAAGATTACTGTTCTTTGGCCATTTAACGTAAATTGTAATAAAACTCACTGCTTTAAATGAATCTGTGATATAAAGCGTCATCAAAAGAGAGAAAGAGAGGAAAAAGAAGACTCACAAGTTCACCCTTGTCTCCTTTACTTCCCTTCTGTCCAGGTCCACCAACTTCTCCCTGCAGTGTAACAAGCACATACAGACAAAGCAGAGCTCAAATCTCTCTCCTCCATGTTTAGTCAAAGTCTAATATCTTAAAGTGTCACCTTTACCGTGATTAGGCAGTAAATATTTCTCAAGAGATTCTAATTTGATTGGCCCACAAAGACCTTGGGTGAGTGTTTGTAATTAATTGATTGGCTCCCTGTCTAACCCCATTGGCTCTATGATTGACAAAATGCTGCGGCAGAAGACGTGACTGGGATTGAAGAGGGTGTCATGGTTACAAATGTAAAAATGCAAATTTCTGGTTCAGTGTATCAAGTGTGGATGCGGGATTTGCTGGCCTCAGGGTACACAGGATGTGTAAACAACTGGCTATTTCAGTGCATGGATTTGTTTTTCTATTTGCATTTAAGAAGATTTTTAAAGCAGTTAGTGTGCGCTTATTTTTTTACTTAATGTACGATTCTTTCGGGAGTAATTGCTGTCATAACAAGCTTGCGGTTAAGTATAGTTAAAAAAAAATTACAAAATAAATATAGTCATGTGAAGGGATTTAATAGTAGTAGCATGTTTAGCAGGATTTACTTTAAATATGAATTTTTTCTATGACTTTATCAGTCTCTCACATTGTTTTGGAAGAATGGTGTCCCTCTTTTCTTTACAATCTTGCTTCAGTTCATTGATTTTTGTGAGCATTCGTTTATGCTCAGTTCTCTTAAGGTTACATTTCAGGCTGAGGTCTGGACTTTGCAACTGTAACAATTTGATTTTTTTTTCCTTTTTCAGCCATTCTGTGGAGATTGTCTGCTGTGCTTGGGATCATTGCCCTGCTGCATGACCCACTTTTGGCCAAGTTTTAGCTGTTGGACAGATGGCCTCACATTGACACTAGCATACTTTAGAATAAAGAAGAGTTCACAGTTGAAGCTGACAGCTTTCTTTGAGTTTATAAAATAATGGTTTTTTTTTTCATGTCTCTGTGGTTGAAGAACTCTGTTGTTATCTTTAACAAAGAACTTAAAAGCTTTTGTTTTTAACAAATTAAACATTATAATTCTCCGAGGCAAATATAAAAATCAATCAACTCTAGGTTTTAGGGTATTAAAACTTTGCTCCACCTTGTCACCATCTTCGCCAGGGGGACCCTGTGGACCAGCTGGACCAGGAAGACCAATAGGACCTTGAATGCCATCACGGCCAGCAGGACCCATGGGACCTTTCTCTCCCTAAAACATCATGATATTGTAAAATCAAGACATATCAAAATTAAATAGGTATTTCACCAAGAGAAAGTGAGAAAAAACTCACAGGAGCTCCCTTTTCTCCAGCAGGGCCAGGTGGTCCTTGAGGACCATTACGTCCTGTAGGACCAATGGGACCTCCGGAGCCAGCAGGACCTCTCTCTCCAGTAGAACCCTGTAAACAAACACTCATCTGTCACTGCTGCCTTACTCAAAAATACATTTTGCTACAGTAAAGCTAAGAAACAGCTAAGCCAAAAGCAAGTGTGCTTTATCCATACTGAAGCTTAAAAAGTGTAAATTGATTAGAAAGTCTGTGTAGAAAGAAAATTTTGGTATTTTAAACCTTGAGGCACATTTTCATGTCTAAAGTATCAATAAGAACAATTTTTTTTTTTTAAATCTTTCTCTTATCGAGCAAAAAATACAAGGTTTTTGACTGGATTGGCTCAATATAAGACATGTTTAAATTGTTTTCTAAAAGCACAATGTAAGGGACTCCTTCAGAGGTAGGCATCAGAAATATTGAGGCTAATTGTTACAGGAAAGCAATGGTGTAAACCCAAGTGTTAGTTTGAGAGAGCTTTCTAAATAAGAGTTCTGCTATAGAGTTGGAGAGCAAAAATAAATCTTATGTGTGTTATGTGCAATAGATCGATAGATATTACAAATGTTATAAAAATCACAGTGGAAGGTTGGCAAACACTGATTACCAACATATTTTAAGGTTTTCACTTGTGTCTACTTGTGGATGAACAAATGGATGGAAACATTCCTATCTGACAACCCTGAGACTAGCAGACCCTCCTATGACCATTTGGACTGAAATGATTACTGCCTGTCAAACACGGGAAAGAAACAACATAAAAAAACACATCAAAAACACATGTTGCTCTAAGAATGAAGAGACTCTCTGTAGACAGAGCAGAGTTCATATTATTAGCTAAAGCTATTTGTTGACCTGCCATCAGTATATGCGACAAGCATGACATGCATGACAGGATAATGTCAAAAAGCAATCTCAGACCCTTAGAATAACAATCTCGGCCTGTCGCACTCCTCTGTCAGATTACTTTGCAGCCATTTCACAGTTGCTGGTTATATTATTTTTGGCTTTCTGTCCCTATTAAGAATTCAGGCCCACAAATGACAAAATAGAGTAAGGGCATTTAAACACCATGTTTTTTTGTTTTTTTTATTGGATTTGCTCTAACCTGTCAGTTTACTTTAAAGAAATTTTGAAGGAATAGAATTCCCAGATAATATTATCAGGATAATGTGACGTACCTTTGAATGAAAAACATCATTCATCTGTGCACGTACAACAACAACTTTTTCTATCAGCACGATGGTACCATTTGCAGTCTGGTTGCAAATATTGAAGTTTTTATTTGATTATTAAGGTACTAACCACAGTAACTAACCACAGTAATACTATAAGCTGTGACATACCAGAAATATAGCCATTAACAGATAACCATTATAAAATTACACTGACCCTGCTGACAGCCTCAAAGCTTACCTATGAAGGGAGCCGTTCTGATGAACGCTCTTATCTATTTAATAGGCCTGAGCTGCTTTCCCCAGCCAAGGCCTTTTGGAAGGTCTCACCATTTCCCCCACATCAGCATGCCTTATTACCCTGCTCTTCACTATTCCCAGTTGGGTGCTCATCACTGTGTAGGTGCCCCAAATCACATGAAGTGCAACTACATTGTTGATCACGAGGTTATTTTGGCATTCCCTTACCCAGGGAAGGTCTGGGTAGAGCCGCTTTCAAATAAAATGAAATGTGCATGTGTACACGCCAAAGCTCCGGCCCGATTCACACGAAAAAACACACACTCTGATTCAGCTGCTGATGTGAGATGCCACCTGGCACTCATATGCCTGGCCCGTTTCATGACAGACATTGCTGGTGACACACACCAAGCTCCAAACTGTCATCCACAGCCTGCCAACTTGGCCACCACGACACACATGCGCAAACGAGCACACACGTACACACGTTTCCTTTGAATCAAATAACTTCTTACTTTTTCAGTCTGTTTCCCGCCCTCTCATTTCACCCGTGTTTTTCTCGTAAAGTTTGTGATTCGTTGCATTCATCCTCTCTTTTTTCCTGTGCTATTCTTTCCTGATCAGTCTCTTTCAAACACACTGAACCCTCTAAAAAGACTAGAAAAGAAACACACACACAGAGCTCACACACTTTCCCACAGCACAACAGCAGCTCGAACTCTGGCAGGAAATCGATGAAGGAAAATATCACATCTCTTGTGTGCGTGGGCATTGCACACTGGACTCTTTTTAAGGAGTTTTTTTTAAAATCTACCAAAACAGTCTATCACATGTTTCCATCCAATGGCTTGCTTTCAAGCCAATTTAAGAAAACTATCTCATTTCGCTGTGGAAATGGTTTCACTCCTTCAGAGAACGCCCCTCTTCTCACTTTCATCATCTTTTCATCAGCGCTCTGCATATCCGCTGTCATCTAATCTGGTGTTGCTCTGTCGCTGGTGAGCAGGGGCAATTATCGGGAGCCCACGTTTAACGCTTGAACAAAATGTCAGCCAGTTCAAAGCAGCCTGTCAGTCAGCTTTCTGTACAAAATCACCGCTGGAGCTCCTGAGGCTTTTCATTGCATATATCGCAAACTGAGGGGCTTAGAGACAAAGGCAGAGTAAAAGTGCCCTACTTATTTTATAGATTACCCACCCAATTTTGCTCCTTTTCAGGGCCGCAAAGTAAATACGAGCAAGTGCGATGACATTCCTGCTATAGTGTATATGAAGACATTCTTTACTGTCATCGATGTTGAATGAAACGATGGCTTCATTACAGAAAAATAAACTTTGTTTCTTTTCCTGGGATTGTCATTTGAGTGAAAACTGTGCAACGACAGTTGCTATAGTAACTACTAAGTATTAGAGGGAGACATTTCTGACCAATCGAGTTACAGGGATGAACCTACTTGCTGTTCGATTTAGCAATTAGGCAATGGTTAGATCATTATTCAAGCAAAGGTGTTGGACAAAAACACTATAACTCAAGCAGATTTTTTTTACTCAAACTGTGGTATAGATATTTATATGCTACATAAATTTAACAGCTTAAGACTTATTATTTTTATAGTGAACAATGAACACCAGTCTGAGGCGTGAAATGCAGTTAGAAGAAAGAACAGCATTAGCAAAGACATTTATATTCTATAGAATAACTTCAGGCAGAGACTGTTTACTACCCAGTTTATGACAAAAGAAGTAGCTTTACTTGTTTGTTAGCCAGAATATAAGTTAAACAAAGAAAACAGAAATTGAAAATGCCATTTGGCCCTGGATATTGAAGTACATATTTAGATCGAACACCATGATTTAAGCAATGATGTCACAGATGTCGATTGTACACCCCACCTGCTCTACCACCCTCCACACTGCAGCTTATATAGCACGTGCTGCTGAATGACCAGAGTATGGAGCTGTGCACAGCATGTGTGACTCCATTCTCCAACAGCACCAGCTACTTTTCGCTGCAATCTCTGTGGCAAGAGAGATGAGGTAACCATAGTAACAGGCTACTTACGATGGGGCCAGGGGGACCCTGAGGCCCTTCTCCTCCCTTTAAGCCACCTGGACCCTGAAAGCAGAGGACAGGAGAGGGTTAGATCTCACTCACTGCGGGCTGCCACTCAGTGCTATTCAAAGACAAGTAATCACAGCTGTCAAATGGGCCTTTGAACATTACTCTGTGGATGTATGCATGTCAGTAGTTATGCGCATGCTTGAAGTGTGTATGAGCATGCACATAACGAGGGATTGGCTCTAGAAAATCATAGCGTAACTGGCAATTAGGAGAAAAATTGAATCACAAATTATCAAGTAAGGATGAAGAACTATTTACTAATTTAGTATCTGTTTGTACATTTTAGTAATGGGATGATTTGAATTTTGGGTATTTGTGCATGTTTTAAAACCTCTGTTTTAAACTCTTTAAAAGGTTTTCTTTTGAACGGCTTTAATAGAACAAATGGATACCTCGTGAAAAAACAAAACCTAACGACACTCAGTAAAAGTGGTATCAAACTTCAGAAAGGGCATTTTCAGCCTGGTGGTAATTTACATTCTGTTAATGATTACTTGGAAGGAGTTAAGGCTAGTGAGGAGATTTGCCTGAAATCCATGCTAAAAAAAGAAACTGATTAAATTAATTCATTATAGCACATTTTCAAAACTTTTACTTAATCTGCAGTTCAGTTTTCCATCAGAGAAAATGTATCTCTTAGTTAATAATTGGTGATACAGCTTCTTTGGCAGGCATATTTACATTATTAATACAACAGGAATAATTTCAAGAAGCGTCAGAGAAAATGAAAAAGAAAAAAAATGACAAGGTTCACAAGCCCAAGGTGGGCTGCAAGTTCCATTTATCTCTGGCATTTTGTCATCTCTTCAAAATCTTGGTCCTTGAATGTCAAATCCTGTGCTGAATCACAGCGCCAGGAGGCTGAAACTGCTTATGGAAAACACAGTTCACCAGAGGCTGTAAAGACTTTCATTATAATAACTAATTTACAAACTTCAACAGAGCCAGGGGGTGCAGAGGCTGCCAAGCAGGCTCTCCACTTCCACATTTCACCACAGTGCATTAGAAGACTGGAAGGATCTTTCTTTGCTGGACAGACAAAAAGTTATTTATTGGCTCATATATCGTCACTATGCCTTTCCTTAAGACTGAGCGATGTGATGAAGAGTGTGTGTGTACGTGTGCCTCTCTATGCCCATAAAAAAGAGAAATAAACTGTGTGTGCTCAGTAGCACAATGAAAATATGGATATTTGTATGTGTGTGTGTGTGTGTGGTATGTGTCTGTCTAGACTAACTCTGCAAAAGGAATTTTTTTTAAACTATTTTTCTTAAATTGATCTTTCTGAGTTAACTTCAGTCATTTCAAAGAAGTCCTACCAATAATTATTGTTTCAGTCTTAAAAATGATCAACCTATCTCTATTAATCGGCTATGTACCAGAGGCCTTGAAGCTGGCAATACTTTAACCGTTACTTTAAAAGCTATCACTTCACTAAGCTGTCTTAGGTAATTATAGGCCAATCTTCCTTTTATCTCAAAAATTCTTGAAAGCGTAGTTGTAAAACAGTACGTGTAGGTTACATATGATCTTCTTATGGCCTCTGACAGTGGACACATCTCAGTACTTGTCCTAGACCACAGTGCACTATTCAATACTGTTGACCATAACATTTCACAGTGATTTCTCTAATCACATGCATGATTTAGGTATTAAAGGTACTGCGCTGCAGTGGTTTGAAAGTGGTTTGAATCATATCTAATAGACTGCAATTTATTCATTTAAACAGAAAGTCCTTTTTACACACTAAGGTTAATTATGGAGTTCCACAGGGTTCATTGCTAGGACCAATTCTGTTCATATTATACATGCTTCTCTTAGGCAGTGTCATCAGAAGGTATAGCATACTGTTTCACTGCTATGCAGAGGACACACAACTTTATCTATCCATTAAACCAGATAACACACACCAGTTAGGTAAACTTGGAATTTCTTAAACACATAAAGACTTGGATTACCTCTAATTTATGCTTCTAAATATAGATAAAACTGAGGTTATTGTACTTGGTCCTAAAAGTCTTACAAATATGATATCTAACCAGATTTTTACTCTGGATGGCATTACCTTTGCCTCCAGTAACACTTTGAGGAATCTTGGAGTCGTTTTTGACAAGAGTATGTCCTTCAATGTGCATACTAAACAAATATGTATGATTTATTTTTTCCATATTGTATAGCATTTCAAATGTTATAAATATCCTGTTTCAGAATGACAATGGAAAAAATAGTTAATGCATTTATTACTTTAGGTTGGCCTGCTATAATTCATTATTATTAGGATGTCCTAAAAATGTCCTGAAAAGCCTTGTTTATCCCAAATGCTGTGGCAGGATAACTAACAGGGACTAGAAAGAGAGAATATATTACATATTTCTCCTATATTGGCTTCTCTTCATTGGCTCCCTAGATTCGAATTGAAAATCCTGGCCAATAATCAAGGCCAATCTTATTTTAATGACCTTAAAGTACCCCATCACCACCTTAAAGAGCACTACGCTCTTAGACTGCAGGCTTACTTGTGGTTCTTTGACTATTTAAAAGTATAATGGGAGGCAAAGCTTTCGGCTTTCTGGCCCCACTTCTGTCGAACCAGCTTCCAGTTTGGATTCAGGAGACAGACACCCTCTCTACTTTTAAGACTGGATTTAAAACGTTCCTTTTTGATAAAGTATACAGTTAGCGTTGGCTCAGGTGGCCCTGAATCCTTCTTTAGTTGCGCTGCAATAGGCATTTCCTATGGTGTGGGATTCCCATGATGAGTGTCTCTTCCTCAGTCACCTTTCTCACTCAATATGTGTTTATACACCTCTCTGCATTTAATTATTAGTTATTATTAATCTCTGGCTCTCTTTTACAGCATGCCTGTCTCCTGTCTAACTCCCCCCAACTGGTCGCTGGAGATGGCCACTCTTCCCTGAGCCTGGTTCTGCTGGAGGTTTCTTCCTGTTAAAAGGCAGTTTTTCTTTCGCACTGATGCCAAAGCGCTTGCTCATAGCGGGTCATATCACTGCTGGGGTTTTCGCTGTTTTCTGTGTATTATTGTAGGATTTTTACCTTACAAGATATAGCGCCTTGAGGCAACTGTTGTTGTGATTTGACACTATATAAATAAAACTGAGTTAAATTGAAGATGTATGCTTTTATTTTCACTAAAACAAGAAGTGCACATACCCACATGTGTCTGTTTCTGTTTGTGGATGAAATCACTTTAACAGAGTGGGAGGATGTGTGAGTTTTTTCACTCTGTATATGCGTGCTCCTGTTATAAAAGCAAAGGCATTCCTTAGCACACATGGGACAAACATAACGGCTGTAATAAGTCTGAGCAGTGCTGTCATGTGCTCTCTTAATGGTCAGCCTTGAAATGAGCTTCAGCCATAGTCCCCCAAGTTGATCCTCAGTCAGCATCCTCTCTCACCTTCAACTTTTTCTCACTAACACCCACTCCTATTGAAGATTAATTCAGGTTACGCAGAAGCCTAGAGTGCATGAGATGCAGTCAGTAATTCGTGGGTTTGAATCAAAATCAAAGGGATCTGACTCATTCTTCGATAGAAAACTGAACACGAATGGGAAAGCTACTACTAGATCAATTCTAATTCTACAACATGTAGCTTAGTGTTGATTAGAGGAACATTTTGATGTCATAGCCACGTTTGAAAAATCAAAAAAAACATATTTTTAAAATTGCTGACAAGCGTAATGATGAAATATATAAATATTTCAGTGTATTACTGAATCCTCTCAGTTCTATGAAAGCCGATTCTGTAACGTTCAGTCAGGTTCACTGCCAAGTGTGACATTTGGTTTAACAGCAGGTTGTTAGCCTGGTAATTGGAGTTTGGAGCTAAATTCAGCTGGGTGGATGCTCAGGATGTGGGATGGCACAGTTTCATGTGGACATGTTAACTATGTTTGCGTTGGTGTATTAATCTGTGGGAGGTCTCTGTGTTACCATGGCCCCTGGAAGACCTCTTGCACCTTGGAAGCCTCTCAGGCCTGCAGGTCCTGGCTTGCCGCTAGGACCCTGAAGACCTGGATCACCCTACAGAGAGAAAGAGACTAATTCAGTTAAATGACATTGGGTAATAATGAAAGGCAGGGTTCCTTTATGTGAAAACAAAGAAGAGCTCAATCTGTGAGTATGACAGAAAAAAAAGATTGATCTCTCTGATAACAGCTAAAATTATACGTAATTATGTGGGAACAATGGCAAGTGATTAAAATGTAATGGCGAAAAAGAAAACGTAGGCCAGTAAACGTAGAGCTATCCAAAGAATAATTAGGACTAGCACAGACTGGATATTGAACAACCCCCCTCAAAAAAACAACAACATGGTTTTTAACAAAATTTTTAAACAATGTGGTTAAATACTTCTATCAGTGTTTTTCAGTTCACCTACACACTGCCATACCAACATATTGATTACAGAACTGTTAAACTGGTGCTCCTGCTCACTAGCAAAAAAACCCCAATAATTTAAACTCATTCATTTTTCAGTAGTTAGTGCCATTTTATAACAAAAGAAACAGAAAAGCTAAAAAAAAGAATGTTAAGAACAAGAATGAATCCTTTAAGTTGTTAAAAGAACAATAATTTAAAATTACACTTCAGTAAAAAGATGCACTGTTTAATCTGATTAATCAAAGAAATTTTAACCTGTATTTATCTGAATTTGAATTTTACCTTTCCACCCTCTTTTCCAGCAGCTCCAGGTAGACCTTGTTCACCAGGTGGACCAGGGGAGCCAGGGTGTCCTCGTTCTCCACTTGGCCCTGTCTCTCCAGTTGGTCCCTTTCAAGGACAAACATGAAACATTAAGGTTAATCAACTCTAAAATGTATATAAAATATTATTCCTAGCTTGACCAGGGTCTTTATAGTAACTCTAAATTGATGATCAGCAACATTGATATTGACATTGATTTAAAAACCATCTGATGCATTTTAATTACTGTTTTTTAGGATAACACAGGATATGTGTGCACAACGGAGGAGGTTGAACTGAAACCATAATAGTGACATTTGCTGAATATCTACCTGTGGTCCAACCACCCCTCCAGGCCCCGGAGGTCCAGTCTTTCCTTGGAAGCCCTAAGGAAGACACCAAAGAGATTACTGATCATGGACAAAGTTATTTACCATTGTTTCACAGCTAAAAAACATACAAAATCACTTGCTTTTTCAGTATGAAGTGCCTGTAAAGCCTGTGCAGTACAAAAGATCCAAGTTTGGTTGTTCTTTCTATAGAAGCAGAAGAAGCCCTTATGCTTACAAAATGTAAGGCTTACAAAAACCAGAGTTGTTGACTCCCATAACAGCAAATTATGAAGATGTAAACACAAACCCAATTAGACAGTATAGGACTGTATACCACTAAAGAAGCAAGAATAGATAATGAGTGGACTTCAGCATTGAAGATGACGCACTTAATCAGCTCGTTGCCATGCCCATATCCTATTTCTTCTACTCCTACACAATTTGACGCTATTTTACTCATCTTCATTTTTAAATAATGGAGATGTTAAAAAAAATCTTTACTTAAACGTCATTAAAACACACTAACTGTAGCTATTTGAAAAGCCGAAAGACGTGACTTCACAATATCACAACATGAAGTGTTCATGTACAAAACTGCCCACTAACCGTTTCTCCCCGCTGTCCAGGATGACCGGGCAGCCCATCTTTCCCTGGTGGGCCCTGGAGTTGAACAGGTGGATAGTTCATAAGGATGAAGATATCAGGTGTGTATTAATATTTGAAAAGCTTGCATGAAAAGCATCAACATGTTTGTGGACGGTGCCAGCTCACTGACAGTTTGACAGCAGCTACTTACATTAGGTCCTTTGGGTCCAGGGAAACCGACAGGTCCCTGTGGTCCTTGAGGTCCCTGAAATGAAAAGAAAATAAGTCGAGCAGTCAGAATAGAGGATGACAACCACAACATGTAAATGGAATATAATTAAATTCACACTGAGAAACCAAAATAAATAGCATTACCTTGTTCATTATAAATTTACTGGCTTTTTGTGACACTAATTAGATTACACAAATAAGTATAAGTATTGCTCATTTAAAATTAACTAAGCAAAGGATTTACAATTTGAGGTGCTTCACTGAAATTACAAAAAACTGCAATTCACTTTGAGTTCAAGTTTAAGGTCAATGCACCTGATATACTTTTGGTGTCACAAAGTCTGTGTGCAAAAGAAGAGTGGCTGATCAAACAAAATACTAACCCGCTCCCCTGGCAGGCCGGGAGGTCCATCATTGCCTGAGTTGCCCTGAGGAGATAGACGGAGTACAGAAACATTTCGTAAACTCCATCAAAATAGGTAGTGTGAAATATGAATGAAATTTATGCAAATCATTGATACTGAGGTTACACATCAAGTCAATGTGTGCATGCATGCACATTCATTTCCCTGCATTATTTACCAAAGGAGAACTATGCTTTAAAAATTGACACACTATAATTTTAAATTTAGGAAGCCCTATATTATGTAAGATTTTCAACAGACACACAAATACACTACTATATATAATAACTTGTATATAATATGTGAGCACAGTAACATGTATTTCACATAGCAACAGTACCAAACCACTTATTTTAATTATGCTCCATATAAAATTACAAACATGAAGAAATATTAGATGATTAGTGAGCCCACCATTAAAATGGGCACTTACCTTTGCACCAGGCTTTCCTGTTGGTCCTCTAGCACCACGCCCACCACGTGGACCCTATATATTCATTAAATATATTTACAGAAGTAATAAGTTCAGTTTTAGAAATCATAAAACAATAAGAAACAAATCCTAAGAAGAATTTTATTTAAGGGCAATTGCCATCCCTGCCCCTCTCTAGAATTCTCTATCTACTGCATATCTTTTTCAGACAACAAAAAAAACATAAACCCCATTGACAACCCTTTAAAGGATGAGATTTTCATTTAAACACAATAAATCATTTATGTGGAGAGCTCGGGCTGAGCTGGCAGACAGATAAATTGCCTACCGTTGGGCCACGTTGCCCTCTAGGGCCAGATTTGCCAGCAATTCCCTGAAAATGGAAAAACAAAAGTTTTGATTTAGGACAAAATCACACATCACCTAACTTAATATTTTTTAATATCCTTTTTAGGAAGTTTTAGCTGAGCCATCATCAGACAGAAGCGACTGTTCAGGGAGTTAGAGTCAGGGATGAAAGAGGATTTTTGGACAAAAATAAATAATCAAATTGCTGCGGTAAGTGGTTACCCATAGGCACTTGACAGCTTGAACTACCTGTCAGCTCTAGTATGCTGGGGCCAAGCATGTCTGCTTCTCAATGTCTGTACGAGCGCACAGGCAAGTTTGTCTTGTCAATAATAACCAGCATCATTCTGAAACCCTCACTCTCATCCCTTTGGCTCAAACACTCACTAGTTTCATTCACACAGCTGAATATAGTTGTCAATCCTCCATCAAGATCTACAGTACATCTTTACGGCAGCCTTCTGGGTACAGCCTTTGTAGTGCGACAGAGTAGTAGTTAGTGTTGAAAACATTCACTGGCCTGCACTGAGCCTTGACCTCAACCACATTCCAACAGCTTTGTTATAAAATAGGATGACAGTTCTCACTGATCCTGTAGCTAAAAGGAAGTAAATCCCTATAGGGGTCAAAATGAGACACTTCAGCAAGCTGGGTTCAGTTATTGTGCAAATGTACTGTTTACAAGGTCGGGGAAACCTGCAGTCAGCTGAGACTGAGGAAGTTAACTGGATGAGTGACGAAAATCCCTTTTGGGATTTACTTACCTGGTTGATTGAGCATGATTGGCATCAAGCCAAAATCAGAAGGCTCTTACAGCAGCAGATTGATTGTTTTAGAAGATGATGGTCGTGTACATATTTTCGCAGTATAGTTCAAACAGTACACTAATAGGTCACATCAGCATTCAACAACAACTGGGATTTTTTGTACTATGAACAAATTTAAGGATTAATTTCACTGACTGCAATCACAGTATGCTGATTGGAATCATGTTTTTGTAGCGTAAGTAGATCCATTAATTTGCCTTGAATTTTTCTGCCAGATCCAAAGTTTAATCATATGTGTCTTCTTATGATGTAAGATGCTGCTTGATCACTAGGAAAGCTGAGTGACTCTGTATGCATGTATTTAATGATTTTTTTCCTCACCCTCGCTCCTTTCTCGCCGTTTGCCCCAGGGAATCCAGGGAAGCCATTGGAGCCCTGCAGGGAAAGTAGGGAAAAAAGTCAGAGAGAGGGACTGAGTGAGCAAAAGAAGAAATACATTCACATATTCGAGGGTATAATATAACACTCTGCCCTGTAACAATGTCAGTGAGACTATAGAAGAAGTAGCAGCAGTCCTTTTGCACTTTACTGAACAAGGCTAATTAATAAGAAACTGTAAAGTCCTTCCACATAAAAGACTAACTTGCCAGCCAATTCATATCACTGGGTGTACAGTTTATAGTTTGTCATCCCCTTAGAAAAATGAACACCTTCTTTTTAAGGCATCAAAAGAACCCCGTTACTTTGACACTTTCTAAAACACAGACAGACAAAGGTGTTGTTAGGTTGTTACCAAAGTGTGTAGTAAGGAGGAAGATAAAACTGGCAGTGTGAGTAAATAAAGACAAAGAAAAGGGAAACAGTGGATTCCCTTTGATACCCATCAGCAATTTAGTCATTGGACTTTTGCAGGCTGTGCTGTCTGATAATGAGAATGGTGCCAGTCAAACAAATACTAGGAGTGTACTCACTGTTGGATGAATTAACAGGAGTACCAAGCAGCTTACCAATATAGCTTCCCTTCATGCAGAATTAGGCAGCATAATTATATGTTCAACCGATTTAAGTTAAACATTTCTTTGACCCAGCTGCACACCAAGGTCACGGGCATATATAGGTGTGTCGAGTTTAAAACACTCTCTGATGCACAATATTATGCACTATGCAGTATCCATAGTGCTCATTATTGCACACATGCATATGTATACAAGGAATAATTGTTGGCAGTATAGGCAAGGGCACCACAACAGGGCAGCGTGGGCAGAAATGCAAGAAGTAAACAGCTCAACATTGTCGAGACAGGAGGAAAGGGACATCTATGCTGCTTAATTTGTTTTTCACAGATGTGCAGTTATGGTAAACTGAAAGGAGAGCTGGTACTGGACAAGCACGACTTGCACCATGGAGATAAGACAGCCTACTGAAGCTCTTGCAAATGGCATCCAGAATTAACAGTGTGGGAAAGCTGTTAACAGAGAGTGATGGGGTGCAGCAGCCAAAAACACGGGCATTGGAGGGATTCATGCACAGGCTGATTGAGGGGGGATAAAGGCTGTTAATGGGCCAAGACTTTGACCCTGAACATACTCCTGAGGGCAATTTGACATTTTATAACACTGTTGATACTTTGCAATGGAAACATGGGACAAGCAGGTTCTGTCTCAAACAGCAAACAGCACATGATCTATTTTGGGAACAGAATTTACTTTTGGGAACTATGGAAGTCCAAAAAGGACTGTTGGATTCCTGATAAATATATATATGAAAAATCTTTCAAAATATTTGGTCTATGTATTTGAAAAGTCAGGATGCCTTTATCATCCCCTCAAAAAATGGTGTTTGATTAAAGTGAGAATCCTTGAGGACACCCTTTGATTACAAATATTTGTTGGTTCTAGTATTGAACAACTTTATTGTACTCCATATATTACACAATTGTAAAGTGTCAAATTTTAAAAAGCTCCATTACAGATAACATAAGTGGTAAATGAATTAAAAAAAGAAAATACAAATGACTGAAATATATAGTTTTAGACATGCAACCCTTTCAAATTTATTTTGTAGCTCACTCAATTTGAGGAATATCCACGGCTCACATTTTGCTGACATTAACGAAGCAGTTCCTAAATGGATGCTCTAAGACAAGTTGTATCTGACCCATCGTATCAGTGCGAGGGTGTCAGTGCTGACAGCAGCAGAGAGGAACCAGCTGCAGCAGCACATTGTGATAGTGGTGTCGTGGCACAACGGTCAGCTGTTGGAGTATTCCTGGATTTTAAGGAGGGAGGACAGCTGATGACTACAGCAGGTGACCGTGCCAGTTACAGCTTCTAAAAGAGGCCTGGAGAGTGTACAGTAGGTGTCTGCTTGGATTTGTGTTTATGGACGTGCAAGTCATCAGATTTTTGAAAGACACATGGTAAGAGGTTTAGATATGGGTCAATCCTGATCAGCAAGTCCTGGACACTCATATATGATACATGTACATTCATATATGTAAACACATAGAGTCTGTGCACAGGTACACAATTACAAACAGCTTGAGGCTGAAGCAGAATAGTGAGTAAACAGTGATAATCATGCTGTGCTGTTAACCATCTAGACCTACAGCTAGAAATTCTCTTCAGTATTGCATAAAAAAGGATTTTTCTGCACTGATATATGTACATATATATGTACTGTAATCACACACCTTTGACCCTTGTCTTCCAGGGTAACCAGGCAATCCAGGAACTCCAAGCTTTCCCTAAAAAACAAGAAAAAACAACATAATGGGAATCATTTCACATTTAGAGACATTGGCAGTCACTCCTGTAAACGTTATTGAAATTCACAGATGCATTGTAAAATATAAAGTTTTATTTCTGGCATGTGAAAATTTTAATTCCACATTTATGAAACTGACATCATCCACGCAGAGGCTTTTCTGCTTTACACCTAATTGTGAATTCACTTTGGTCCAATTTGGCCATCTCAGATGGCATATGGTCGTTAAGTATTACACAGAATCTGATGTAACTATCCTGTGTGCTTTTAAAATAAGGTCAACTCTTGCATGTATTCACTAATTTGAATTTGAATCCAATATATCTGATTTTGATGCTAGTAATAGTCTTAGCAATTTAGGAAGAAGATGTCAGTGAAAATGAAATGTGTTGTTATGCAGCAACAAAAATTGCACTAATAGGATAATTAATAAAAAGCAATTTTTGAACATGGACATATTTGTGCATCCATGTGTCAAATTAAACTTCCAAATTTAAAATAAATGACTGAAATATCTTTAAGATAACTTTATAATATTTACAGGCAATCACTTGATCAAGTTTATCTCTGAGTGATCAATGCCCACCTACTTCAGGATGCACAACTGTGATGTAAACCTAGTTAAAGTGATTGTCTAGTTATACTGTTATTGACTTGTTATGTCACACACCAATAAAAATTGTACTGTTTTATGCTAAAGACAGGTGGTGAAAACCTAAACTTTAAGAAGATCAGGACAGCTGCAAAGTAATTGACTGGGTAATAAAGCATTTGTGTAATATGTGTTATAAAGAAAAGTATTTTAAATTGCACTCACACAACTTTATCTTACACGGTAATAGATGAACTTCAACTTCAGCACAACATAAAACATTAATCAGAAATCTGAGATTTTATATTTAAGGTAAAGGTATTGGCTCTTTACCTTCTCTCCAGCTGACCCCATTGGACCAGATTCTCCAGAGGGTCCTGACTTTCCCTTAGGACCCTCAGGGCCATCCTCTCCTCTGGTCCCTAGTACGCCATTTTCACCCTAAAGACAGCCAAAACAAAAGTAAAATATGTTTCTCAACTGTTCTGTCAGACTATGTAACTGCAAACCTCAGCTGTCAATTTGGAGATGACGACTTACCTTGTCACCTTTGAGCCCCATGTCACCTTTAAATCCTGGAAATCCATCTTCTCCCTGGAGATGAAAGACATCAAACATTCATGTTTAAAACTAAGAGTTTAATATAATAATATAATTTAATAGCTAAGCCATGTTAGCTATAAACAGCTAAGATATGTATAGTGAAAAACCCCAGACTTAGCTTTATTATTATTTAAGTGAAAAAATCACAGTGACAGTTTACCATAGCAGACTTTGTGCACTGTGAAAGTTACATATTCAAGAGTTTCAGGGATCTGAAAGAAAGATTTATAGTGACATCTAGTGGTCATTTAAATGAAGCATTCACACAGGAAGTTTTGAAGTTATTTTGCTGACACCTGGTGGTTCAAGTTGAGAAAGCAGTTTTTAATATTTTATAGTTTTTATTATTTGCTTCCACTATTGATGCCAGTATTCAAAGATATCACTATGCATGAAACCACTAAACCAAATACTAATAAATCACAACTCTGTCAACTCATAACTTTGCATTGGTAAAAAGAGTTATGCCATGGGATTTTATTAAGGCAGAAGCATGAAATAGATGAGCTTCTAAGACTATGCTATGAATTTTAAAGTGATGAGAAAATAGGATTTAATTTTCTGACGAAAGACCCCTAAAACTTACACAGAGCGAGCAACAGTATACGTTCAACCGATGCAATCTCAGGAAAGAATGGAAACAGATCCATCTGCATTGAGACCGCTCTACAAAGCAGCCTCATTCTAGTTTAATGTTCCACACTCCATTACAGCTCAGTGGCACGAGGGTTTAACTGCCAGTGTGATGGGCCTTTAAAAGTTTTTTCCACTTGCTGGATTCAAAGAAAGCCTCATTTGAGAAGAAATTACTACTCTAATGGGTCCATTTTCAACAGAATGACATCTGTCAACAAGGGTGAGTAAAAAGAGGCTGGAGCACTGTTTACCTTTTCTCCTTTGTCACCTTTAAGGCCTCTAATTCCCTCGGCGCCCTGGAGAAAGTGGAAAAAAATGAAGTTTAGGGAACATTTTAGGGTAATTTTTCAAAGCAGAGTTGTATTGTATGTCTACAATGGCACGTACTTTCACACCGCGAGGGCCGGGGTAGCCGATGGATCCCATAGGACCAGGATGACCCTAATGATTTATATATTAAAAAAAAACAAAAAACAAAAAAAATTAAATTAAAAATTATGTAACTCTATATAATAGTACAATTTCAACACTGATAATACTGTATTATTAACATATTTCACTCTTATTAATACTAATAAAGAATATTAATACTATATCTTTTATTCAGTCTTTCATTCAGTTTTTTATCGTAATATCTAAAATGAGGGTATTCAGTGTTTGAAAAAAACATGATATATTACTGTAATACTGCTCACTGCATGAAAACTCTGTTTATGTTAATGCCAGCTTACTGTGGTTTGGAACACACAACAAAGTGACTAATCACAAGCCAGTATGTGGGGTTCTGGTATTTTCAGAGACAATTTACCTGATAGCATCTGAATTGCATGCCTACATTTAACCTTGAGGAGCACTATGCAGACTAAACTTCATCTGACAAGACTGCCAGACCTCCCTCCACCCCTTCCTCTATTGTGCTACTTTTGAAACATTTTTGGAACAGCTGTAATGAGACACTTCTCTATAACACTAAATTAGCACCAAATTGCATCATACTTACAGCTGCTCCTTTCTCGCCTGGAGGACCCTCTTTGCCTGGATGACCCTATGGAAGGAAGTTAAGAGATTTTTTAACAGTTGATCTTTAGGATTTTATCAAGATGACAGAAAAAATGAAAAAGTAATCAGATGTGTTACTCACAGGAGGACCATCGGCACCAGCTAGGCCATGCAGACCTTGCTTCCCTTGAGGTCCCTACAAAGAGAAAGGAAACAGATAGAAAGAGAAATAGATAGAGGGGGAGATACAGACAGACAGATAGCTACTTTCAGAGAAGCGAGTAAGGCCTATAGCTCAGCAGTAAGTCTGCAAAACCACTTATGAGGTCCTGACTGAAACATTTGCAGTTGTGGGGGAGGACTAAGAGGGAAATGGCTTTACTTACTTTTTCACCAGGAGGCCCGATTGGACCTTGAGGACCAATAAGACCCTGAAAGGTAATGCAGATCATATTTAAGAAGCTTTAAATGATGTGGGAAAAGAAGTGATTCATTCTGAATAAAAACAAACACCTGATATGTCCATTTGGGAAAACATATACCCTGTTTTATGGTGTGCTATGCGTCACTTGCTTCGTTGCTTTTTTTCCTTTCATTATTCCAATCATTTTACCTTTTCCAGCAAGTTCAGACCTATTCATTCAGCTCTGCAAATGGTTTATTATTTTCTGCAGTGATTTTAAAGCCACACTTCTTGGAGACTTCTTGACAATTCAACGAACGAAGAATAAAATGTTAATAACAGTTTTTTAGAAGCAAGCTGTGTTATTTTTCAATGGGCCAATGCTTTCGCTGGAAGGCATCAGACTGACTTTAGCCAGGTATTAACTAAAAAGAAAGAGTTATTTATTCAACCTGTATACCATCAGGACAGGTTCCTACTAATACTTTCCAGGGGAATGACGTCATCCCGTTCAGGCTGCAAGTGTCAGCAGGACTGAAAATCTTACCTGGCAATGGCCATTTAGCCCTGGATAAAATATCGAGAGCACTGTTTTGTATTAAATATGACTCAATCATGGAATATTTTTCACCAACTGGACAATGTAATTAGGTTAAGGTCTATCAAATGAGTACAACATGTCCAATCTCAGCTGGACACAAGAGATGCTCTCTTTTTTCGAGGTAGCAACAAAACAGTGTTATTGGAAATCCTTCACTCTTCTTCAGTGCGAGGTTTCTGACAGAATTAAAGCAGCTAAAGAAATAAACGTCATATAGGGAGAAACGAGAGGAAGGAAAAGAAAAAAAACACGTCTATGGACTTTTGATTGAAAAAGCAGAGGTGCAACTGATCATTTGAGTTCATCAGGTTCCCTGCTGCACAGTGGATATGGCAGAGAGAGGACAGAGCATTAAAAGGCAGGGAGCAAAAGGAGGATGAGAGAGAGAAAAAAGGAGACAGTGGGAGAAGCAGTCAGAGAGCCTGACGTATGAGTGAGGTTTTAAATAAAAAGACAGATACAGAAAACAAGAGAGCAAAGAAAAAACACTTACATTTGGACCAGGCATACCCTGTTGCCCAGGAGGCCCTGCCTCTCCTTGTGGGCCCTGCATTTAACAAAGGGGAAAAAAAGAAAGTTGCAAATATCTCCAGTGATTGCAATTAATGCATTTTTTTTTTTTTTTTTGCTTTGTTACGCACAACTATCAATAGAAGAATAACATTACTGCAGAGGAAATTGGAAAACAGTCAAACAACAATCTGACTCACTCAAATTACGAGACAGAGAAAGCCCTACAAAGTTATGAGGTATAAGACTAACTGGAATGGTGATGAGCTCTTTTGCATTTCTGTTGGGATTTAATGTGTCACAATATAAACACATAAAAAACAAAAGAAGAGACCCATGTGATGTGAAATCTACTCCAGCTGTTACAACAAACAAAATAAAGAGGCTCTGTTCACAGTGTTCCAGGTTCCCTGACAGTGCATTTAAATACATTCACTCACTGTCCTTATGTTCCTCCGGTAAAAGGTGCTCTAAAAACACCCATATGTTGGAGAATTTTGTGTACACCATAATTGTTTAGAAACCCTCGTGAAAGTCCCATTGTAGTGGTAATTTCAGGTTTCTTGCTTTTTAGAATGCTGAGCGTAACATCAACCTTCAAGAAGTTAATGAGAAACACACTGAATGCCTATTGTTCTATACTCCTCTTCAGCTAGTTGTTTCTTTGCCTTGGTGACTCAGTGACCACAGACAGTATGTGGGCTTGTTTCACTGTCATGACCATTGATCTGTAAACCTCACTCACACATCCCACTCAGACCCTACAGGAAGATAAATCCATGATGGGACCATTGACATACAGACTTTTCTATTTAAACATCTGAGTGCGCAGAAAGTACGGTTTGCTGCAAAAAATCTGAGAAGCATGATATGATTATTATTTGATGACTTTGATTCCTGTTATGCTACACAGAGGTTAAAGGCCAATGACCTGTTATGCAGCAGGAAAACTTAACAAAGTGCTTAGTTAGACTGGAAGACGTTAATTTATCTTTAACATGAAGAAAACATTTCTTACCATGTTTCCCTTAGGACCAGATTGCCCATCAAGACCAGGGAGACCCTAAAGAGATTAGTTTTTGATATTGTTTAAGAAGAGAAAGGACACGATAAACAGTTTAAAGATTAAGTGATGAGCATTTACTATACTTACACGCTGTCCTCCGGGGCCAGGAGACCCTCTGGGGCCAAGCAAACCTCTAGGACCCTGTATTTTAGGACAAATATAAGCTGAAGAAAACTGTATAAACTGATGCTTAACCATATATTTCTTATACTGATTGTTTATTTGTTTGTTTTTATATTTCCGGTGTATCTGTGTAGATTAAAAGCATATATTATGGCATCAATGTTTTACAACTTCCCACACATGTCAAATACTGACCTCATGTGGCCATCTATGAAAACTGCAGCACAGAAAACATGAGAGCAATTTCTCATGTCAAAGTTCTAAAATTATACACTTAAAATCAGCGCACGTAGTCTTTCATCTTATTGACAGCGGATGATGAAATTCTGCACAATGGGCCCTTTAGAAGGATTGTGCTATTTTGGGGTTTACCAGGGAGCAAACTATTTCTCTTGCAACTCTATGCTCCATTTGATGAGTACTGGGCAGAATAGGTTAGTTTCTGGAAAGTAATGAATGAAAAACACATTCATAGTGCTATTTTCTGATCTGTTATGCAAAGCCTTTCTGCTTTGGCTGATTGGCTGGTTGAGAATACAATGGTAATGGTCCTTCCCAGAGAGGAATGTCATTATAACTGG
>VUQR01020807.1:49194-60303 GCA_015108515.1 Hemichromis elongatus
ATAAGTTTAAATTAGTTAAAAAAAAAAAAAAAAAGAAAGTTGATAAACAAACTGAAGGGATGAGGCCTGTGGTAGCATGAAAATGAAGCACATGGTTATATTTTCAGCATTTTCTGATGTTTGACATGGTGGTTTAATCTTGTTTTAACAGCTAATAAATGCCCGTACCATCTCTCCAGCCACACCTCTCTGTCCAACCTGGCCATCTTCACCCTTTTGTCAGAAAAGAAAATAGTAGATAATTAACAGATGTGATGAAATTTTGAAGAAAAATGGGAACATGAATAGCTGGATTTTGAATAAAGCGCTACAGTACTTACTCTTGGGCCATCTTCTCCTGGGGGTCCTGGAGGACCCGTTGAGCCCTGTTCCCCCTGGGGAAAATGTTCACAGAAGGGAGATATCAAAAAACATTAGGATGTTAGGGTCAAGAAAGAATCTCTGTAACTAAGAAAAAAAGAAACAATCCTTTAATTAAAAAAGGCATAACATGGGCTAAAAATTTTGAAAAGACAGAAAATGCTCTAAAAAAAAAAATCAGGAGCAAAACTGCCTTTAATCTAAAGTAAGCACGGTTACCACAGCTGGCATGGACCTATATAGTTTCCACTATTTATATACTGTTTGGCCTTGTAATTACTTAGTATAGGATAAGACATGAAACCCTGTCTAGAAATACCCCTCTGTGATCTTTGTCCTATCCATCTGCGCCCTCCATATAGTCCAACTCACACAAACACTAAAATCAGCACTCTTCATCTACCCCCAGGCTGGGTTAAAGTCAGCCCAAGTGGTTTTTGAGTTAACCCCATCATTCATACCTGGGTCAAACGCCCTAACGAGTCCCACTGGTTCAGAAGTCACGTCTGTCAGCAACGGGGTAAACATGAGTTGGATGGAGTGGCCTCAGCACTGATGTGTAGTTCAAGGGCAATGAGTGTTTGGGTCTATAGATGACTTTGGGACTCTGGGATTTTTATTTTTGGAGCCAGATATAAGTCTTCTGTGATGTCTGTCTTCTGACTTTATGCATTTAACAAGAGACAGATTTCCTCCCTTGATACTTACCCTATGTCCCTTCTCTCCAGGAAGACCAGGGAGACCATCAAAACCTCGGTCACCCTAAAAACGCATGGCAAGAAATGGTAAGGCGTATCAATCGGTATGGCAGGTATCACTTAAAAGGCACAGCAAACGCCAAACAATGCTTCAAACGCAACCCGTATCCAGTTTACCTTGGATCCTGCTTCTCCTGGCATTCCTCGCGCACCGTCAGCTCCATTTCGACCCTGGAGAATGTGCAGATATCACATAAAGTGCTACAGAAATCTTATTCGAAAAATATTCAGTTACTGCGGATATCTGCAGAAAATAAACAAAGTGATGATGCTTTAATTTTTCTAACTACTTCATGCTTAAATAAATACAACTTTGGATTTAAACACACAGACAATTATTGGGTGCAGCTGAATTATTTGAAATGGAGCCATGCCTGAAATGAAACAGACTTTTCTCTCTGGGAACTCTATGTGCTGTTGATATTTTATTAAATATGAGGAATTTAAACATATTCTTCTGTTGTTATACAACATTACTATGGAGAGAATTAATCATTAAAAAATTGACATTACAGAGACCTAAGACCTTAGGGAAAATACTCTTACCCTTTTTCCGGATTTTCCTGGCGGACCTGTTGAGCCTTGTAGACCTCTGGGTCCCTAAGGAAAAGATATATAAATATTTAAATGAAACAATAACAAAACTAAATCAAATACCACCATTAATGCTACAGTAGTGACAAACTGAGAAAAAACAATGAATTTGCAAATCAAGAACATAACCCAAGTACAAATCTACTATTAAAGTTTCAAAGAAAAGATAACATAACATAGGATTTTCATCCTACCTGTGGCCCAGGATCACCACTGTCACCTTTAAGTCCAGGAGCACCAGGTCCTCCCTATTGAAAATGAAAAATACAAATACAAAAACACACACCAACACTGGTTTAGAGAATGAACACATCTTCAATGCAGCCAGACATTTTGTCATTTCATTATTCCACTGTGAAATCAGCATAATCCTGGTTGGACTGGAAACTAATGCGGATGTAAACACACAAAATGTAACATCTGGATGACAGCACTGGTCGTATGGAGGACCCAACCAACACATAAAAAAATAAAAAGTAAGTCATTTGCAATAATTTGAAATGGATAAAGATCGATGAAATCAAATCAAAACTGGTGGTAGTGTGTGGGTATGAGTGAGTGGATACATTACCTGTGTGTGTGGAAGAAAGCAATAAAGGATTTAAGGAGCATGGTAGACAATAGCAAGCTCAAATTATTGATTGTATTTTTCAAGTGTAAAATGTGTAAAATGGGTGTTAAACAGCACTTACCACGGGCCCAGATCTTCCTGCCATGCCCACTGGCCCTGGAGGACCTCTCATTGTCAGCTGTGAATCAGACAGAGGCAACCAAACAACTTGTCACCAACTGCAGAGGCACTCTTGCGTCCACATCTGTCTATTTATCTATCTAAAAGAGCTTGAAGTGCTTTGTTTCTAATATTTCTATTAAATTGGCTAGGCATGCAAAAAATACCTACAGTATACTAAAGCGTGAGTTTATTCTTCAATAGGTTTTGGCACCATAACAGTTTGGCAACAATTAAAGAAAATGCTAATAAGAACTTTTTCTTTTAGCCTCTGTGGGACATGGAACCTTACAGAGTGCAAACTTTACTTTGTTCTTGTTCATGGTTTACCACTCAGCTCATGGTTGACCACAACATTGTACTGCCAAAAATCATGTCTGGAATTTATTTGCAGTGTGACTACTGAATGAAATAAATTGCTAATTTAAAGAATGACAGCTATAGTAGTATGCTATACCAATACAGGAGGTCTTCACGTTTAAGAATCGGCCCTGAATAATTCAAATTTGTGAGAATAATTCATGCTCAGAACATTCTGGGCCTTTTTCTTTATTTCCTCCGTCAGACCAAACCTTTGGCAAAATAGACAAATACAGAAAGGTGACAAGTGCTTTCTAGACATTACTAAACTCTAGCTTCGGCAGCCCTCCAACTCCACAGAATGTGTTACTATATAGTATTTGTGCAATACTTAATGAACTCTATGTGTTCAACCTGTTTTTCAACAGTGTGATGGATCCCTGAGTGGATGTGAACAGCTGTGCTGGATTTATATACTACCAAACGATGACCAGATGATGATAAACAGGATTTATGAATAATGATTCTTTCTGGTATTATTTACTATAATTTCTGTTATTTAATGGTCATTTTCAGGTTAGTGATTTCATTTTAGGAATTCCACTAGAATAGGTCTAATTCGCTGTGTAATTGTGTAACTTTATTAGCAGCGTCCTCCTGAAATTGAGAGTAACATCCTCCTCTCTGCCTCTTAATGCTATCTGGTCGCTATGGTAACGCCTAAATTTTTCTTTTTAAAATAAGACACAATTACAAAACAAATATAAAGTACATGAAAATATATAATTCACCATAACACTAAATCAGTGAGAGCCCTGTGTTTGTTTCTCTGCAACGAGATGGTCCTACCTGGGCATAATGGAGGACAATCACACCTGAAGTGTGTTGCTTATGCTCAGCCTGCGCCGCAATTTTTTGGTAGCTGTAACTGCAGAAAACCCTGCTTCACACAGATATGATGTCGGAAATGGCAACAGGGTTTTTAGTGCTGTTGTGGTGAGTATTCTGCCATGACTTTTATCCAGAATACCGGCAAAGTTTATAAATATATTCATAACTTACAGAAAAAGACCCAGGGAAACCGAGTTAACAATAAAAACCCTGAAAACCATACATTTCACAGCCAAGCCTCTCACAGCCCGGTACCAAACGACTGAGCCGGGGGTTGGGGACCGCTGATCTAAAGGCTTAAAATCAGACTTGAGATCAGGTTAAACCTGACCCAAACTTTCAACTTTGATGTCTGATGTCAAAGCTCATCCCAATAAACAGACACATAAATATATAAATATATTGTTTTTCTACATGAAGTGACTATATCAGTTCTATGAACCGTAGCCTACTTCCATCGTCCTTGAATACTGCTCTCAGGAGCAGGGATGATTTGTGTTGCTATTTGAAGCCATAGTTAGAAAACACATTCCTTTGACTACTGTTTGTCACAACAATCATTGCCCTGCCAGTTGACCTGTACATAACCAAACAAGCTACTTCCTTTACAATATTAACCAATCAAGTAGAGTCCAGACTTTCGCCTTTAATTCAAGGGATTTAACAAAAGTATTGGCTTAACCATTTAGCTATTGCAGCCATTTTTATACACATTCCCCTATTTTCAGAAGCTCAAAATTAACTGAACATAATAAATTTATTAATACAAGGATTGTTTTAAATTTTTGAATGAAAATCCTTCATTCATCCAGAGTCAGTGAAGTAAATCAGTAAAGGCTAGAATGCATGGACATCACCTAATACTACGTTTTCACCCTTGTGATACTCTGCTAGGACTTCACTGTAGCTGTACCTTGTTTATGGGTCTTTCTGCCTTCAGTTCTCTTCTTAGTAACAACGAATTGTGCTGAGATCAGGTGACTGACTTAGTAATTTAAGAATATCCCATTTATTTGCTTGAAAAAACTCTTGGATTGCTTTTGCAGGATACTTTGTGTCATATTTGGTCTGAGCAGAGACTTTAGCCCTGTACATTTCAGTATCTTCAGCTACCTCTGTCAGCAAACACAACTGGCCAAGCCGCAGTGGCAGCGGTACATGAATTTGCCATAACAAGTTGACTCGATGGTGCAGTATGTCGCAGATCATTAGCTGTTCCTTTCCTTCTAAATACTTTTATCTTCCTATCATTTTGGTACAAGTTAATTTTAGCAACTCTGGGTTCATATTTACCAATGATACTCACCCTAGCCTGAGACAGAATGGCTTGAGCCTGAGCTTCCTGGGCTGTAATCACAGGTCCCTTGTGTGCTTCACCACCTGCACGGAACTGTCAGCCACAAAAGGAAGAAAGGGACATGATTAAAAACAAACTGACTTATGTTGATTTTACAGTGTGACACATTCAATGGTCATCCCCGGTGTGTGTGTGTGTGTGTGTCAAAATCTGCACTGTGTTCTGGTAAAACCGTGAAACATCTTACACACACCACAGTCAAATATCTGTCGCCTGGCCTTTATGGCCTCAGTCACTGGTTCTAGTTCTACTCCATTGCACTGGCTGACATTTACAAGGTAAGTGATTTGTAACCCAAAGAAAATAAGGCTGCAATCCTTTGGTCTACTGGTGGTGCAATAAGGTAAACTTACTAAATGGAGCAAGTTCATGGGCTAGTGCCTGAGAGGAAAGGAGTGCAATATGACAAGCTCTGAAAGCAGTAAGACTTACTGGAAGCATCAGAATGGTCCCTGGAGGCCCGGGAACACCATCTGAACCAGGAATACCAGGACGCCCAGGAGAACCCTGAACAACCAAAGGAGAGAGGAGCTTGTAAGCAAGCATGTAACATTGTTATGAATAATTAATATGTGGTTAAGATAAGACATGCAGTACTTTATTTATCCCCAAATTAATGCCATACCCTGAAGGGGCTAAGCAAAGTCAAGATAATAATAAGAAAAAAGTCCTAACAAATAACATCTGTAATAATAACAAGGCAGAAACTAAAGAAATCTTTGTTCACAGCAAACCCCAGTTTATCTCTAACAATCACCTCAAAGCCAAAGTCTTTTTTTGCATTGTTGGTCTGTATTCTGAAAAGGAAAACTGACTAATCCTACTGAGATTAAATTAACCACAACTAAAGTATTTATTTATTATTATCACTGACTTTACCAAGACTAAATATCCACAGTTGTGGCCTTGAGAGGAAATAACACTCATTAAATTAGAGGGATTTAAAATTTCTTCATTGAATGAAAAATGGAGAGTGTTTTGCTAATCTTCAAGTTCACCCCAAGAGAGGAAGAATATTTGTGGCCAAAGGGTAGGATCTGAGGAAACACATGATTCGAAAGGGATAGATTCTTTTAATGCCATTGGCCAAACTGACACTGTTAATTTAAGGCTTGTTTGGTCAGCCTTCAGCTCCATCTCTTATCCATATCCACATACTTTCTGCTTCAGCTTAGGAACCAACATGCACACTTCAGCTTTGCATTGTAATACGCCTACTTTGATATATTCAGATGCCATCGACAAGCATTGAAAGTTATGGTGTAAACTTGCAAAAATCACTACCATTGTCACTGCAAATGTGATTAAGATTTGTGCTCTGAGAATCATCAACATCTGTGCCAAATGTTTCTTTGTTGCAAACACAATATGTAAAAATTAAAAATCTCGCTATAAAAGTGGTTCTTTTTGAATGATAACAGTATGAACAGAATTTGTTTACATAATTCTGGTTAAATGAAAAAATAAAAACAAAGAAATTATCTAAAATAAGATCAAGCCTAAATAGTGTCTCCTGCTTCTGAGGAAACCAGCATCGACTTTGCAGTCTAGTCATGTGCAGCAATCTCAGACTACTTAAATTGATGCCATGTGTTCCCCTGCGCTCTGATCTGCCTTTTCTCAGTTGCTGTGACTATGCTTCATCCATTACCGTTATTGTAAGCATAGTGGCCTCTAGTGTTAATGAAAGTCCTATATGGCTGGGAAAATGTTTCAGTGGAAAGCAGGGAGGTGTTGATCATGAAAAAAATGAACAGATCAAACGCTGAGTGCAGGCAGATCCTACGCAACGGAAAACCACCAGACTTACGAAACAAGTCACTTTTAATGCCTCCTGTCAATCTTAAGCAAGACTGTTTCTCATTGGGTTGTAAAGGGAGGAGGACAGAACTTCTAGACTAACAAAATATTTTTGATCACTGTTAGTCGATGGAACAAAAGGCTTTTTGTACTGTTAAAGACTGCTGGCCATACTGAAGGAGGCGTGTTGGGGTATTTCTATGTTGACAATTACATGGTTAATCTCTAGTGAGAGAGTAGATGTGCTAAAAGGCAGATAAAAGGGGGGCTGCAAAGCAATCATCACATTTGGAAAAATGCAAGCTGAGGTCCAGCTTTCCGGAGGGGACAGACACTTATTATGTTGCAACCAATCAATCAAATAAATGAGTTGAATCCCACATGGCTGAGAAAAGAAATGTTTGGAGACAATGTATGCTTCTACATATTTTTACAGCCAATTCCTTGCATTTCTCACCAATCCTAAAGCATACCAGGTCTAGAACCTTTCTTTGTTGCTATATTGACAGTTTATGGGCATCTCATTTCCCTGCAGCTAATCCCTCCTACTGCCGCAGTAGCAAGCTGTGTCCAATTGTATTATTCATTCCATGGCACTGAAACTATGCTTCACAGCTTTCCAGTAGAGAAGAACAGAGAAGGATAACAAACACAGGGGCTTTTTTTATTTTACTGAGCCTCATTATCCCACATGAAGGATTAATGGCTACCTAAAGCTTATATTGGCATATTTTCACAATTTAAAATAATTAAAGTAAGTAATTAAAATATTTTTATAAACAACGCTGTAAACAACTAGTCAAAGGTGCAGATATGTTATCTTTAATTTAAAATCGAGTGTTTTTTAAGCTTATATAATGAGGAGAAAATGTCAAATACATCTTTTATGAGTTGTACAATTATTGCAACCTTCACTCACCCTTTGACCAGGGTCTCCTGGTGGACCTGGGGGACCTTGCAATCCTGGGTTACCAGTTACACCCTGAAACCAAACATACATACACTTACCATTTTATCCAAGCTACTGTTAACCAGCATTCCCACCACAGTCAGTCTATCCAACACTTTATATGTAAAGCCAACAAAGACAGAAGCAAAGACACTGGTTTGAAAGACATAAGCCTCAAAATGAAACAGCCTCATACCCCCTTCCTCCTCTTACATTTCACAGACACAGACATGCACACATTCATGCACAAGTACACGTTCTGACAGTCTCTCCCAGCTCAAGCTTCATTGGCGATCAGGACTGACGCTCTTTCCATAAAGACATTTTTTCCTTCTTTAGCTGTTCTCCATCTGTGGAAGCCAGACAGGAGTGTGGGAGAACGTGATACTCACTGCTGGGCCAGGGGCTCCTGGGGGTCCTTCTACAAGCATCCCCTGAATAAGGAAAAAGTGGATACAGTAGCATTATAGGGCATCCCGTAAGTTGTTGCCCACAGGCAACGGAGAATGAAGCAAAAACATAAGAGACATGCTTGTTTGATGTTGAGGATCTTACTTATAGCAAAATGACCAGTGTTCTAGTTATCTGGTACTTCTATAATGTGTGTGTGGTCAAAGACCTGAATGGGAGCCTGTGGTGGTACAAACAGTATGGGAAGAGCGATGTTAACTACTGCTGCTATTTCGGTCAGTTTAGCCTTCACTTCTTTATGTGAAGACTGTGGTTGTAAAGAACAAGCCGGCATGTAAAATAGTTAAATCTCTCCAGAGGGCAAGCTACCCATGGCTGTCACTGCACTAAGTAAAATTAAACAGCTAAAGTTACTTTGCACTGTGACTAAATTAAGTCACAGATGAGAGTAAATCAAATCTGAAAGATGTTTGTGATCTGATGAAATTCCTCTAAAACAGTTAAAAAAATATGCAAAGAATTTGCTTGCAGAAATACGAATCACTGTTTGTTTCTTAAACATTTTACTCAGTTAGTATGTACCTATTTATTTAGCTTGAACCTTTAATTGGAAGGTTTATTACCAATAAAAGAGAGATGAGAAAGACTTTTCACTTACGGGTTCTATGACAGCAGGTTCGCCCTTCTCTCCTTTTTCTCCCAGGTACCTTTGGCCTTCATGCACCTAAACATATAGGACAGACCAGGTGAGTTTCTATACAAAATAAACAAAAGTCAGGCTTTTGGTTCTACAGACAGACCATCAGTGGTTTAAAGAACAAAAATGCAAATTGTGAGATTAACGAACAGCAGATGTCTTGTCTGAAGCCTCCTGTATTTAAAATAGTGACAAAATTGCCCAAAAAAGTAAAACTTTACCAAAATGATGACTAGTGTCCTGCATACTTTTTCAAGGCAAAATATCAAATGTCATTTTGCAAGAAGCTATAATTTAGATTTGGTCTGACTACTACTTATTAGTTATTCCTAAAGCCACGAACTGCCAAAAAGACCCTACTGAGCCCGAACGTAGAGGTCGCTACCTGACACTATCCATACAATGACTTAACACAAGAAGAATTCACAAAGCAACAACCACAGCGTTTCCAAAACCCACAAGATTGTACAGTTTAACCTAAAGAGGAAACCGGTACTTAATGAGAAAGTCATAGAGAAAGGCTGAGACTGTGCAGTGAAAAGCACAAACTGAGCAGTTAAGACTGAACCTAAGGAGACAGATCTCAAGCCAAGATCCAGACAGAGCCTGTGTCACTTCCTGATACTGAGAATCCTGAGGCAAAGTAAAGGGCTGGAAACAAGTAACAATAGACACTAGGTCAGCAATTTCTGTCTAGTTTTATAGTTTGATCTAGATGGATTTAACAAAGAAAACACATATTTGTAGATTTTGACTGACTACATAGTATGAACCAAATTCAAAATTGGTCTGACAACTAGTGTAAAGCATCTTTGGTAAACATCCAAGGTCACTGAGTTCAAGAGGTCATAGAGGGTCAACATCTGCTTATGTGTAGAAGACAAGGTGTGTGTTTGTGCTCTACTTGTGTATTTGAGTTTTGTCCTTGAGTAGGCAGAACGATCCAAGCTAACATTAGAAACAACAAACACAAAGGGCACCAAGAATACCCCATCAAACAAATGCCATCAACATGTTCTCCATCTTTCCACATTCCTGAACACCACCTCTACCGCCTCCAACCCCAACCCCCCCTACCTCCCAGCCTGACTCCAAAGCAGTCCAGCACTTACATTGCTCTCTTTGATATCTGTTTCAGCTGGAGCACCAGGGCCAACGTGTTCCTCATGTGGTAGAGATGTAGGCTTGGCGTCGTAGTCGAATTCATCATAGTTCTCATAATTATATTGTTTCTCTGTGAACTCATTGTTGTCATATCCTTTCAGGTCGTATTCCTTAAACTCAAACACGTCAGTCCCTGGATCCACCTTCTCCTGGGTGTCCACTGAGGCAGCAGTTTCCACGCCAGTAGTGGGGTCCACCCCGACCTGTTCCACACCAGTGATGTAATCATCCACTATTTCCTCTACGAACGCCTGGGATCATTCAAGGCAATGCATACAGAAGGAACAACAAGGTTTGGTTAGTGAAATGAAACCATGGGGCCAATGATGATGTGTTTACACAGTCAAAACATTAGTAATAGGTCCTCTGTTTATGCAAAAGTAATATATGGCAACTAATTTTCTAGTTAGTTGTACACACATCCACATGTCTGATTTGGTACAGCAAAATGCACAAATCCACATGTGTATTGTTAGCAAGCAATGCTACTAAGACTAACATATGTAATAACATCAATATATCAATATTTTAAATCATATATCATCAATTATTTATTCCTGTTACGTTCCCCACAAAAGGGTCCAGGCGATGAGGGGGGAGTAACAAAATGTGTCCGGGTTGAAAAAAGGAGACAGAGGCAAAAATGATTAAATTAAAGAGTTTTATTACCTTTTTTATTAATAATGAACTAAAAGAGACGGACAAACCGCTATCACCATTTAAAGAAACAAAACTCAAGCGTTGGTCAGTAAACTGAAAAGTAAGTCAAAAAAAGATTAGTGACCAAATACACTGCTCTCTACTGAGCAGGAGCAAGCAATGACAAAATACAGCTCCCTAGCTGCAACCACTCACATGGCACTCAGGCCCCAGAGCTCACCTTTCTCTGCCCTTAAATACCTTCCTAATTGTTGATGGGAATCAGCTGTGCAACAAAAGAAAGGCGGCACCTAAGGCAGGTTGTACACACCCACACGGACAATTTCAGGAGGAGGCCCAATTCCCTGCAAAACAGCTGGAGTAATTTCAAACTGATATATTCTTTAAAAAACAATCGCTTACAAAAGGTACATTATGATTAAAACTAAAAGCTGAAAC
>VUQR01020818.1:2650-13300 GCA_015108515.1 Hemichromis elongatus
GGGGGGAAATGTGGGGGGGGGGGGGGGTAAGGGGAAAAAAAGGATGAGTGTGTTGTATGCAATGAACAGAATGGGCCTGATGGGGGGATGAGATGAGAGGATGACGATTAGGATGATGGTGATCATGATGACGATAATGATAATGGTGATGATAATGACGGCGTTAGTGATCAGAAAGCTTGATGGGAACCATCAGTTGATGCATGTATGTGCATGTACGATGCTGCTGCACTGTATGCACAACAGCATCGTGCCGCTGACATAATAGTCAACAGCTCTAACTGCCAAGAAAACAAATGTGGGCACGCTTGTTAAAAATTAGGCTCAATCTTTATTGTCAGAAATGAAATGGCACTCATTGTTTTATTTTTTGTTTTTTTTAAGAGGCCTTCCAAACAATGAATGGCTGTGAAAAATCTAAATTGTATAATTGTCATTGCTTTACTTTTTGCTACAGAGAAAATATGTATAAGGTCCATTTGGGAATTCATTCATCGCATTACTGATTCGTAACTAGTAGTACACACTCATAAACACACACACAAAGGATTTCAAGAAAAAGAAAAGATTACTCACACAAATTAAACCATTGAGTTAGACATCAAAAGGAAAAGAATCTATTTGGCTAAAGAGAAACTTTAGGTTGCAATATATAAATGTACCACAAAGAAATCAAAAAGCAAGAAAAATAAACTGTTAGCTGTGTTATAAATGAAAAGATAGACTTTCTTTATAATAACTTGTTTAACTCTTAGCACGTTAGAAGCATTGTAAAAACCTTTCACGACAATGAGTACTCATTTATTTCCTTAAGTTGCATTAATTAATTAATTAAAGCCGTTAATACAGTCTTGGCGGCTGTGTGGATTGCAGGTTAGCTCGCTTAGCACCAAAATCCTCTTCCCTTTACTGTCGCTTTGAATACACGATATTTAACCTGAGTTAGGTGTAGCCCAAGAGAAGATGGTAAAAGTGATGTACAAAGTGAAACAAGCAGGGTGAAATTAAACAAAACAAAACATCTGGGCTAACGTGAGCTTTAACATAGCTTAACAGGGGAAATGAAATAAAATGCCCAATGTGAATCTTTCAGGGATGTCTCTCTCCTCTATCCTTCCAGGACGTTATTGCGAGCAGTTCAATCCAGATACACCACTATCTCTTCTCCTGTCTGCTGCTCTGCCTGGTGCACCTCCCCGTCACCTGTCCCGGCCTCTCCATACACTCCTCCCTCCACCTGTAAGGTGCAGTTGTCCAGCTCAGTCACAATGTAGTGCGTGCCCTCATCATTGACGATGACCTGGGTCAGGCCTTCCTTCATCATCTGGGACGCGGCGAGTTGCAGCACTTCCTGCATGTCCTCCTGGCCGCTCTCCTGGATGACCTGCACCTGCTCCTCCTCCTCCTGCTTCACCTCCCCCTGCACTTCACTCTGCACAGCCTCAGCTATCTCTGGGGTCAAGACCTCATGAACGATGGCTGCCTCTCCTTGTATTTCCTCCTGATGGCCCATTTCGCTGACTGCGCTGAGCAGGGCATCGAGAGCAGTGGAGGACTCTGAGACAATGTGACTTTGTCCAGCAGCAGCTGTGACTGCTACCCCTCCTCTGGCCACAGCCTGAAACTCCTTTCTGGCCTCCCCTGACTCCAGGACCACGTACTGGGTGCTGCCTCCGGTCAGGTGGGCTCCTGCGGATGCCACTTCCCTGCCCGAGGCTATGACTTGTCCGTCTTCAGTGATGTGGAGCACCTCGGCCACCTGGCCGGCCATGGCCAGCGTCTGCAAAGTGGCAGCGGCTGACTCCTCCAGGGTCTGGTCGATAGCCACCTCTCCGTCACCATAGCCCTGGATGATGATAACCTGTTGGATCTCGTCATGGCCGGGTAACTCAGAAGAGTCTTTCCTGTGCAAAGGGGAGTCCACAGCCTCTGCTTCCACAAATGCAGCTCCCTGGCCCTTCAGACGACACTCGAAGGACTTGGATACGATACCTGGGAAACACAGCGATGTATTTCTTATTAGTTAATATGTTTGTTATAAGTAGCCAATAATGACATAGAGAAGCTTCATTTACTAGACTGCTAGAAATTAAAGGAAGAAAAAGGTGCCTGAGCATGACTGCAACCTTCCTGTCATTCTAGCAGCCAGCATGACACAAAGGATTTTTTGAAGCCCAATCACAGCATAAAAACATGAAAGTCATTTAGTGGCTAGATGGACAGGATCTCATTTAAAAGTGGCAAATGAGGAGTGCCAATTACTGTCTGTACCACACATGGCAATGCATATATTATTCTTTCTTTCCTATGTGTGTGTGCATCCATCACTGTGTAAAAAAAGAGAGAGAGGAAAACTACATGGAAAGTTGACATAAAAGGTGATGTAACACTTCACGTATTTGTGTCACTTAATGCATGAAAGGAGACAGAATATGGAGATATTCTTCTGGCGGGAGAGTGCGATGAGATACGGCTGGTGCTAATTGAGCCACACTGTGCCCTCTCAGATCACAGGTTGCCATGGCGTTTCCAAGGTGATAGGAACAGTGTTAGAAATGCCATTGTTTAAACAGCGCCTGGCTCAGACACTTGTAGACTAATCTATGCAGAAAAATGTGAATTTGAGAGAGTGAAAAGGGACTCTCACACCTAGGCTGCTGAGCACAGATGAACTTACTGTATAATAACTGTAAAAAAAATAAACAAACAAAAATTTCGTCACTTCAATTGTACATTGATTCTACAAACTCCATAGGAAGGACTTTTAAAATCCTCCTACAAATCATAACTTCTTAGAGAATAAAACTTTCCTCTTTGCTGCTGCTTCTTCTTTAGTTTCTAAAATGCTGACATTTTGGAGGTACAAAGTTTACACCCAAGGGCAACACACAAGATCATACAGATCTCACAGTACATAAAGGAAAAAAACTCATCAATCATTGATATTCCTATCTACACCTGACATTTAATGTCCTCCACTCACGGGGTGGACAATGTGCTCAGAAAGTCAGAGTTATGCTGCAAACAGCTTCTGACCCATCGGTGCCACGTCCTCCTCAAACAAGACCAGAAACACATTAGTTTTAACTCCCACGCTTACTAGCCAAACAGAAAATGACCATTCATTCTTTGGTGACAGCGAAACAGATAATACTGCAAAGGTGCTTTTGGAATAAGCAACATTTTACACAGCTGTAGGTGAATGAAAGGAAACAGAGGATCCTTTACATGTTACAACTGTTTCTGACAAAAGAGTGAACTATTAAGGCTTAGATGGATAGAGCAGGAAATTCTAGTTGGAGGCAAAAATGTTAGAAATTTTAATACAGTCTGGCCTTTCCTAGCAACCAGGTAGAAACCTTTAGGTTGCAAAATTACTCACTTTGAAAAAGCCACTTGAGAATGGCTCCAGGTTGTCTGAAGCAAGCCTTGCGTGGCCAGTTGAGGGACTGCAGCGTGGTTTGGTTTCACTTTTTAGTCCTAAATGCTGCTGATTTGTTGCCAAAATTAGATCATATATTGTTAAAACACTCAAATTTATAGCAGAAATTATTGTAACTAGCATTCTGTAAGACCTAGCCACAAGTCAATTAAACAAAACCTCATGACTGTATTTACAGTGTTGCTGCCTTTTTGAGTATTTTTAATATTTCAGCAAGTAATACGGCTTTCTGTGTCATTCAGTGCACCAACGACAAATCCAATTACAAATTGTGAAATTCTAGTATATGAGTTGTTTATTTCTTAGCGCTAATTATCAAGTGTCTCTTTTTTGGACCCACAAAGACAGGTTTGCTAGCGTTGGCGGATAACTTGGTACTTCGCCCCTTTGTAAGGGTCAACTTTGTGGTCACCTCTGGCTCTGGTGGCAACAAAATTGCCAAAATCAAGGCTTTAAAACAGACAATAAGCAATGGCTAAGTTAATCTTTTATACACAGTCTATTCTGGCAACACAAAATTGATTTAAAATTAGGCATTAAAATTATGAATAACTTTAGCTTTGTTATAAGTTGACGGCTTATCTGTGTCTCCAATATAAAACTTGTGAGAAAGTGAGAAAATGGGAATTCCTACCAAATCAAAGTATAAAAAGAAAAATACACAAATTGCTAATGACATGACAATAAATTAACAATGAATCTACACATAAAAGGAAAAAAAAACCGTATAATCAAGGACTGAAGAGGTAGTGTAGTGGTTTACGTGTAGATGGACAAGGTGAATCTCTTTAGATCAAGATGTTTCCACTCCATGTGGAAACTTTAATGAAGAGGGCAATCAGACTGCGGCACTCTTTTTTTAAAAGGATATATAGTATACATTGTGCATTATAGCTTAAATACTCATACGTAGAGTGTTCAACTCCCTGACTCTGGCAAACGGAGAAAGACTTCAGGTCAGTTTTTGGTTAGTCTGCCTTTTCTAACCCTCTTTATTCGTTCTCTCCTCTCATGTTAGAAGTGTCTTTCTAAATCTACCCTATATATCCACCTCATTACATATGCAGGTAAAGCTAACACTATGCATTTGTTTAAGGGCAAAACACCAAAAAATAAGAATTATTGTGGCACTGCAGCACAGAGGCAACAAGTCTGTGTAGTAAATATCAATTCAGGCCCTGCTATTTGTAACCCAAGTGACAAGCGCTGTAGTTAGTGTGTGGAAGAAGTCAGCACTGTCAAAGGCAGCCAGAAGAAGGTGGCATTTTGAGCAGCAGAGGTTACCTATTTACACAGAGCTACAGGGCCAATGCTAACTGCCTACACCAAAATGCTTCGAGCTGAGAGGTCGGCTGGAGAGGACAATAACTCAGTGGCTGTTCAGTTTCTACCACTGCACCGCAGAACCTGTTTGTAAGAGAGTGTGTGTGATTTTAGGAGAGAAAAAGCACATTAGTGTAGAAACTAATGAATACAAGCTTGGGTGACTAAAGCTCAGTCTCTGCCAGGTTTTGTGTGAATCTCTAAGTTCACGTGTTGTTTATGTCAGCATTGTGGGTTAAGGTCAGCCCTTACCGATGTGCGTCTGTATCACATGCGCTCCTATTCGTATTTGTCTCTGCGCGTGCTTGCTGTGCTGCAAAAATGTGTTGGTGTTGTGCTGTAGGGGTGGCGAGGCTACGCGTTGCTAGTGTGTGTCACATTAGCCGTGGGGTGCTGTCGGCGGGGCCCAGCGGCGGCCCGCTGAGGTTTATGGAGTGTCACTCAGTCGCCGCAGCCGTGAATCAAGTTAATGTTGCAGATCCCATCTCTTCAGTTGTCCTGCGCTCCCGGTGGAAGAACAACATTTGAACAGCGTGATTTGGCCCCGGCGAGAGGCTGATGCCTGTTTAATATGTGTTTTGAGTGTTCTGACTGACTGAGTCCTTTAACAGGAAGAAGGAGAGAGGATGAGAGAAAGAGAGAGAGGTGCAGGCTGCTTTATTGGCTGTGATCTGAAACAAGATGGAGGCTCCCTGAGAAGAATAAAAGAACGGGAGGAAGAAAAGGATGCACAGACAGGTGATGATGTCATTCTGATTTCCAAAACAAAAGAAAAACCATTAGGTATGCTTTTAATGCTGCTAATGAATTTGCACAGGCGATATTTAAATCACCGGTTTTCTTTCTAACTGATTCTAGAGAGCACACAGGATTGCCGGCACAACTTTTTTTTTTGGGATCAAACCTGGCTGCACTGCTAGAATAGACTCCCAAAAACTACCTGATAAAATTTGCTAAGAAGCAATAGCACAATTTACAGGAAGTTGTTATAACCCCTTTATTCTTTATGAAACACTGCTATTGTTCACCGCTTGATCAACCGTTGGAGCATGATCAGAAAGTAATCCGAGGAGAACACAACTGTGTGAACTGTATGAGGAAAAAAAGTGCTGAAAGGGACTCCGGTCTCCAAACGTGGTAACTTCATATGAAATGAAATGCTACTGGAATTAAACATAACCTTATTTTGCTTGGGGGCTCCTCTGAAACAACCACTTCAGTGACCATTAGGTGACCCTCAGACCCCAGTTTGATAACCATTCGGTGACACTTTGTTCTAGACACTATTCTGTGTGTAAGCATCAGCGCAGAAGCCTTACCCACACGGTGTATGGTACAGATGTGATTATTGATCAGCGGATCAATGTGCTGGCCAGCGGTGGGAGCCCAGGGGCTCTAAGTGGCATTACTTTAGCTCAGAGAGGCCGCCAAGGGAGCGGTCAGACAGCACTTACCAGCAGTTAGAGAAATTAACCTTAACGCTGAGGCACCGGCACACACACAATCAATTACACTCACGGTAACACAGGTCAGGGTGCTGTGAATGTAAGCTTACCAGCACATACACATGTATTCAGGGGGGAGCAAAGTGTGAGTCTTGTTTTATTCATCAGAATCCTAAACTCTAATTTTTACCCCCTCACTTTAACCTGGAAGTAACCCAGAGCAAGTCCAGAGTGCTTGGTGACAATATAGAAGACAAAGAAATCAACCTGAATAGACACCACAGCGAGCAAAGTCAATTATACGGTATCAAACTATAACACAAGAAAGGGAAAAAAAAGGCTCACCTAATCAATTACAAGGTCAATAACAGGACCATGAAAAAGCCAGCTTATTTTTGGAATTTTGCACAAAACCCTTTACAATCCTTTTACCAGACGATTACCTTCAATTATAGATATGAAGCTGGCGCCTTAAAATGATGGAGACCCCTAAACCTGACACACATGTGGCTGTTATTTGTGGAGGGATTTTTACAGATGAGTTGGTTTGTGTGCGTGTATGTGTGTGCGTTTGTGTCAGAAGCCTTTGAAGGTGACACTGTTAAGTAGATAAAGTATCACTTCTAGGTGGATCCAGGTCACCGAGGATGGCTGGCATATGATGATGTTCAGTGTGTGTCTGCATGGATGTCTGTGCACATGTGAGTATTTAATGCATAGAAATGTATATTTGGCTTCACAATGGCAACATTTCTGTATTATCCTTACATACATACATATGTCCCGTCCATTCATTACAAAGCAGGCCTGTCCTAAAACACATCCTACTTTTTCTTATTTTTAAATTTTTGCTGGAAACCGCAATTTAGAACAAGATAATCATGTTTAACTTTTACTTTGGTCATATATAAAGTGGACAGCAGGCTTAGATGTCTTCATATACTGATTCATTTTACAACTAGAGGAGTCGACCCCTGCTGGTCATTAAAGACAATGCAGCTTTAAAGTGTTCCGATCCAGATACATGTGCATCTTTTATATACAGTCTATGCACAAAACATGTTTGGCTTTAACTCAAGAATCCGTAAATCCTTTAAATGTAGATATATTTCACACAAATCTAGTAGACATGACATTTGTAAAACATATGTCATGTCATTATATGCATGTGCATTTTCCTTGTTTGAATTTTAAATGCATTTTAATGTATTTAATCTTAATAAAATAAAACACACATCCTACTTTTGTGTCGAGTTTTATACTTTCTAAATGACTTTATTCACACGCATATTTTCCATGCACCTCTACATATAGGTGCGTGTTTGTGTGCCCGAGTGTGCGCGAACAAACTAGCAGGTCAACCGAGGTCCAGCTAGCAATGACTCTACTTTGTCTGATAGCGACAGCCGCTACTGTCACCTTTACAAATGCTATGAATCAATGCCAAGGAGGGACAGGCCGGCAGACCAAAAAACAACCAATTATACAGCATCCAGATTGACACTGGGTGGACAGGGCAGAGAGAGAGAGAGATGGAAGCACACTGAACTCACTCCAAGGACGAATAAACACAAGAGAATGAGGCCACAGACTGACAGGGGACCTTCTGGGCTGTAACACCAATACAGTGAGTTTGAGGGCCAATGTGAGTCCATGACTAGGTGGACCTTAAAGAAAATGTTTAATGCTGATTTCATAATTAATCGTGACAGAAATGAATCAGTGCATTGGTATTTGCTATTGTATTTTCTCAAGCCCACTTAGGTTATGTTTTATGTGTTCTCTATTGTGTTCCCTTCTTCCTGTGAAAGGTTAAGTGTTTTTTTATAGATTACAGGCTGCTTTTACTTTCATTGTTTTAAATGTTCCCAGAATGAGAGAAGAGCTTAGCTTTGGCAGGAGAGCTGTAAATAACCACAATAAATGCCTTTCATGTTTTCCCCTCTGTCTGTCCATTTTGTCCTGTGGACTATCGAAGGTAAGCGAATCAATCAATCAACCAACATCAAAAACCTGAAAATTATAACTACAGATTTTTCTGAGCTTGCATTTTCAAATAATGGCTTCAAGACAAAAAACCCCCACCTCAGAACAAATGAAAAACAATGAAAACAGAAAAATGTGGATGTTTGCTAATGTATTACACTTCTTCCCACACACGCCACAGAACAAACATTTAAATTAGTTGTATTTTCAGAACATATACTAAATGTCAGCCACATATAATCAACGGCCTGGTATTTCTAATCCGCATTAAAAAAGTACAAACTTGCAATTCACTGTGGAAAAGCTTAAGAGTAGCATAATATGTTATAGCTGAATGCAAAGTATCAAAGTGTTGTCTCATTTTCTCTTTAACAAATTCAAGAAACCGCCAACAATTTTCTTAATTGCTTCTTAAACTGGGGTCGTGGGGGGCTGAATATCCCAGCTGACAGACTGAAAGGCAGAGTATACCCTCAACATCTAACACAGAGAGACAAGCAACCTTAAAAAAAGGACAAAGCAGCAGATTTGAACCAAGAACTTTCTTGCTGTGAGGCAACATGGCACCACTCTGCCACCCAAGTAGCAACCCCGAGGGCTGAAAAATGAAGCCAGCCCGGTTTCTTCATTTTCTCTTGTCCCCCCTGCATAACAACTCCATGTGAAGAGTTTTTTTTTTTTTTTTCCAATTTTTTACTCCAAGCTGTTTTTGGTTTTGTTAACACTTAAGCTCCATCCGCGCTGAATGTGATTTGCTTCTTGCGCAGCTCTCTGAAGCTGACATATGTCCACTTGAGGACATTCCAGGTGTTGGTTGTCTAGGTAACCCTCTAATTTAATTTACTACCACATTACATGTCAGTCATGATATCCTGCACTCCCATCGGTAGTCACCTTATTCACTGACTTGGAAGGTCCCGCACATTTTGATTCACTGGCGGTTTTTCCCACCGCTTAAAGACACTGAATATCAGCCACCTGTTTTTGGTCGCTACACTGCTGTGCATCACTTTCCAGTGCGGAAGCAGCTTTAGGGGTGGGGGTGCTTTGATTGACAGCTGTCACGATACAGGCAGCTGTAGAAGCAGCTGCCTGCCGGGTCTCCCCTCTGCTAACAGACTGAACTGGGCCACATCGCTGATGTGAAGCATCGGTGCCTTTTGAAGCATTTTTAATTACACTAACTGACAAATAATGTGGTCTGCTGTCAAATACAACCTCACAGTCTGTGCTTCACTTCTGGTAAGTGAAACTTGAATATTTCATTAACCTGTTACTAAGCACCAAGCTAGATCAGTTTGATGGAGTTCGCTAACCAAGACAGCTAGCATTAGCTATCTTGGTTAGCAATGTTATAACCAATATGGCGGTTGCAAAAAGTCCAAATTCAGACTCTAGAAACCAATACTTTGTTTGAATAGGAACACAAGAATATGTCTGACATGAAAGTGTAAAATAAATGAACAAAATTATTTCAACTGTAATAACATCTAAAGCACCAGAACAATAAAATATACTAGTCCAGCAGCTGAGGTTGAAAGGGCTGAAAGAGGTGAGAAATACAAATGCACACACACACACACACACACACACACACACACACACACACACACACACACACACAAACAGAGTATGTGGTCAGAGAAAAAACAGGTTGGTGTCCTGCTCTCAGCTCTTTTTCTGCTGACAGAGGATGACCCAGTGTGAGCCTAATCTGCTCCACACTAACTCCATCTACTTCATGTCCCCCATGTGCCCCCGGAGGGAGAAAGACAGAGAAGTGAAAGGTGAAAGAGTAAAAGCAAAAAAAAACAACAACAAAAAAAAACGACTTTTTGTTTCACCATTCAAAGAGCTGTTGGTGTCGTTAATGAGTTAAAGTCTGGTAAATAACTGTTTATTTTCAGTTACAAAGTAGGCGTCATTAAATACATTCTTTGGCTAGATTTCTATCTGAGCCACAAACATTTAAAAGAAAGTGCTAATTATGCTCTTTTATGTGCTATTCTAATTTCGGAAAGAATTTGCAGATAACTATGGTAACAGTGCTTTGTTTGCACATTTTTCACAAGATGGGAAAAGTCACGTTCGGACACCTGCTTTTACAAATCGGGGAAGACTGTTAAACATTTGAAAGCTAAATGAACCAAAACAGAAGGGGGAAAAAAACGCCCTCACAGAAGAATAAATAAGTAATAAAAGACAGTGCTGTCAGTTAATGGGTGACCTGGGTAAGCAGATATTATTAGATGTTTCAAGAAAAAACCTGCACTAATCACTTCCTGGAAGACCAGACGCAGAGGACTTTCAAATTAATAAGTGCAAATACGAAGGCTTCGTTAGCCAGTACAGCTAATGCAGGATGCACTGGCTCGCAGGAAAGTCCCTCTCCAAGATCAATGGTACGCCTTACATCACAACATGAGCATCATGTACCACAAAACACGGGCTGCT
>VUQR01020818.1:29850-42069 GCA_015108515.1 Hemichromis elongatus
TGTGGGTGCCATTACTGGTACAGGCACCAGCTTGTGAGGGCAGCAGCAAATTAACCATAATTGCAGATAAGGGACAATAGCAGCGAGAAATGTATAGAATCAAGTAAATGGAATAATTCCTTTGCATTGCAATAATTTACGGTCTGACCATAGTTCCTACTGTAAATCCTAGCTTAGATTTTCTACTACTACCGCATCCCACAATGCACTGAGTATTTCTTTGTGTCCCAGAGGGCACAGCTGGGTTGTTTTGTGTACATTTCTAGTGATATAGCTGGGGAATAACAAGCCAGATAAAGCATTACCTCCAACCGGTGATCATTATAAAGCGAGTATCCACCAATAAAATCCATATTTGTTAGCTTTGCTGTTTGGTGGCTCTTGACTCTTGCTGAAATACTCTTTGAGTTACTCTACTTTGAGGAAAAAGCAGAGCAGGTTTCAATTCAAAGCTCTGTCCTCACCCGCATCCTTGAACGCTGTGCAATAGTTCCTGAACATTCTGCTATTATTATTAGCGCTGCAGTATGTGTGTTGTTGTGATGTGTGTCTGTAATGACTGGTGTGTTGAGAGGTTCCATGGTGTATAGGCGGGGAGAGAGAGAGAGAGGAGAGTGAGAACTCCTTTATTGCTCAATGCTAAATTAATTGCACCAATTATTCACGGAGAGAGTTGTCTAGTGGCGGCCTTTGGGGGGCGAGGCCCTGACCGCTCTCCCTCATTTTTAATTGGCTGTCCTGTTGAATAATTGATTGGAGCAAATGTGAAATGGATGGGAAGGTCCAAGTGTCTTTCATCACAACAGGCCGGCTGCTCTGACAGCCGGCCACAAACAAACTCTGCTGCTGTATGCAATAAACAAACCACACTCTGTTGTATTCAGCGTGGCCACTGCAAAGGGGTTAGAATAGCAGATATGACTCCTGTACAGGACACTGCCCTCTTAAACCCTGACAAGGTGCACAACACCAGTAAAACTGATACTGGCCTTAAAGGAATCAAGTGGGGGGGGGTTTGAGTGAGCCATTTATAACATGGTAAATGGCAAGCTCAGCTAAACTCTGCTAACATAATTTGAACCAGTAACTGAATACTGAACTCTATTAATGTTAGTGACTCAGTGAAGAAAGAGCCTTTGAGGTAACGTACTTAATACTTAGTACTGCTCCTCCAGCAAAACGTACCTTAAAGGAAAAATGCAGTTGCAGTAAGGGCAATGCAAATTTTGCGATTATTTAATTCACACAAGCTGATTTCTTTCTATGGGCAACTATTAGAGAAGACGTGGCTGAGCTAAAAATCATTAACTGAACTTCAAAAATGCCCAAAAATGACATTCAGCTTGATATCATTCTGAAAGCCAATGTTTATTTTATAACTCACCCATGTGGATTTTTGGTAAGAACTCAAGTTAACCGCAGTGGCTCTTTAAATGGCAGGTGTACAAACTGCAGTAGCTGGATTGCTGTCTGCTAGGTCTCCACCGAGTAACGTGTTAGCAGCCGAAACGCTTTTTCATATATTCTGTGGGTTTAAGTCAACTCAATCAATGCAAATTCTACTTCAAAAGCAAAATTAAACGCACCAGGCTTGCGGCGCTTGTTCGCCTTGCTCGTGAATAAACACACACACATACATATGATAGCTTGTCATGCTTTGGTCTTCGTTATATCGCTGCATAAAAACTGATGGCAAAAACGACTGTTTATACACAAAGTAATCGATTACAGGACCTATTAGTGTCACCGTTCACACTTATTTACAGATATGCATGACACCACACTCAGATGACCCAGAAATACCAGTGCACTAAAAATTGCTTAGTAAAATGTATTTACATACAACATACATGTAACATACATGTAACTTAACATAACTGTGAGATGTGACATTACATACAGTCTACTGGTTGGTTTTGAGATCAGCTCCTACACATTATATACATTTGAGTTTTATAAATAAATAAAGCTATACAGGTACTCTTTGTATCGTAAGTTTCATCCATATTGACTGAAATGTCTAGGAGGAGTTAGGGAACAGATCTACCCAGGGAGTGAGGTCACGGGATATTCTGGATATTAAGTTGTGCTTTTAATGAGGCACCTGCACCAGTTTTCCAAATATTAATAGTGAATTTTGGAATAAAAAGTGATTGTACAACAGATGATCACAGTCAAAAAGGTATGAGTGCCTATTATACATTTAATCTGTCAATTATCTTTTACATCTACAAATCCTTGATTTTCTCTTACACACACACACACACATTCCCACACAAGCCTTTTTCACTACACACCTACACACACACACACACCGCTCAGTAATCAAAGGCTATTAACTCCCGGTGCTTTCGCAACAAAACAGATGTAAGATTCATGAGTCTCTGCCCGTGACTGTTGTCTTTGCCACAGGCTAGTAAAGAAACAATTAGTGCAGAGCTGGCCTCACTGTCCGCCACAATCAATAGTCCCTGATGGTCTTCTAAGCCTATTGACCGAGGCCTGTTCCTCTCCCTGACCCCCAGCCTGTAGTAGCCGACAGCAGCTTCATTCCACCGATCTGAACCTTGGGAGGGGGTTACCGGGTTAAACAAGGCCTGTTTCATGCAAACAAGCATTTCTTGATGCCACTACATTTGTATGCATGGGATGTAGTAAAGGGTTAACCTGTTAAATAGCTTACTAGCTTCACAAAGACCTAGAAAAACCCCAGACCAAAATATTATAAGCCATACATACAAGGTTTTATGTTTAAGAGAAAAAAAATGTCAAAAATAGTCAGAAGCTGTCCACAGGTTAGAAAAGTGTAACTGTGATGGCGACACAATTTTTAATTTGTTATTTAAAAGAAAAACACTTGGATGAAATTTGGAACAAATATTCAATTCGGAATACCAAAACATTTATTGTTTCTAAAATCAAACTGTACTCAAAACACCTCAGAGGTCCACCCTCACCTGTGTTTGTGAGTCTGTGCCTGTATTTGTGTGGCTTATGCCAGTCGACTTACACACAGCATCTTGTACCAATCATCTCACTTAACAGCAGCCTTAGTTGCACCGAGGCAATCTGCTGATGTTACAGTAATTGTCTGAGTTTATGTTTGCGTCCTGACAAAAACCTCCTCCTTCCTCCCATGTAACAACATCTGGACCGGTCCTACTCACTGCTCCCCAGCCTGCTGTGACGAGCTACTTCAACACTCATCCTGCTACGGAGGGGGAGCAGGAAGGCAACAAAGACGGGAGGGAGGGAAAGGTTGAAGCGAAGCAGATGTAAGGATGAAGGGGTGGGCAGCGGAGAACAGGTGTCACTCCCACTGACTGGCTTCCTCTGTGCCCCCCACCCCGACCGCCCGCTCCACCTGCACACCCACGCAGGTATCGGGGGTAACAGCGGTTAAGAGAAGACCCATTTCTAACCCATTCCTCTCCCCACGCCTACCTTCCTCCTCTTCCTCAGATGGCATTCTAGCCTCAGCTCAATCTGGCTGCTGGGCCCCCAGACTGACATACAAACACACACACGCTCATTAGCACACAAAAATGCCGGGACTTATTCATAAGTGCGCCAACATGAGAATACATGGGCAGGAGGAAAACTCTGCCCTGCTCAACTACTTTTTTTTTTAGACACTTTTGAACTTTAACCTTTAAAATTATTTATAATATTCACTATGTATTGTATTTTATTTGCTTTACTTGTGATGCATGCACACCAGATCTTGTTTTGTGGAACACCCATAGATTCCCGGTCGCAGGTTTAACAAACGTCATCTTATTTAAACTGCTGTCTTTTACTTTTCTCATAACTATGTAACAAGTTAAGGTGCAGAATTTAAAAAGAACAGATAAAACGCTGTTGGATCAAAGGAGAAACAACATAATTTAGAAGAAATATAATTGTGTTATGAAGCAGCGACACACACACATGACCACTTTCAAAGGCTCACTTGGTTACAGTAGCCAAACAAAGAGAGACGAATTAATTTCGCAGTATACTGATGTCTGAAATGATGAAATGGTAAAATCGTCATGGGGAACAAAAGAGGCTGTCTGTTACAGCCGCTCCCTGTATTTGTCTACACATCTGTCTGTGTCCAATCATCACAGGCCTTCCAGCTTCCACGACCCCGGCCATTTTATGCCAGCGGCGTTACAGGACAGTGTGGAGGGGAGGGGTTGGAGAGAGGTGCAGGTGTGTCTATAAAGAACCCCCCTCCATCTCCACCTCCCTCCCTCCCTCCATTGCTGTGGCGAGGAGGGCAGTAATTACTCTGGTGTCAGCGTTGCTGGGTGCGACTCCTCCCCCGGCAAGAGGCGGCGGGCATCCATAACCCATCGTCCTGCCATGGGGTAAACGCCGGGCCATCCATCACGCACCCACTTGACAAATACCTTCCATAATAGAAGTTTATTTTTATGGGAGGCTGAATCAAGGACTTTCCCATGCATACAAAAACGTGTCAGAATTATTTATGGCTTGTGCTGAGACGCACAATATGTCATATCAAAGTCCCATCCCGCTTGCTGGCTCCGCTGGAAGCTGCCGGCGCTTGGCCTGTCGATATCTCCGCTCGCTATCAATAATGTGGAACACCACCGCGATAAGCCTTAGGATTCGGAGGTCATACTTGACACACACAAATGCAAACATTATGGGAGCTGACACACACACACACACACACACACGCACACACGCATGCACACACACACAGGCATCACTTGCATATGTGTTTTTAAAAAAGCTCACATGATGACAGACCTTGCGTGGCTTTAAACACACATAATGGAGGGAAATATTAAAAGAAAGAAACAATGACAAAGAAAATGAAATTTAAAAAAAAAGACATGCTATATATAAATAGCAAAAATATAAAAATACTACTCTGGATAAATAAAGAGTTTAGTTTCTTTACCCGTCTACCTTGATTTATCAAGAATAACACAATTACACATACAAAGGCTCAACCTGACGTGTGTGGCGGGCAGCAGCGTCAGTCAAACTTACAGCATAGGTCAGATGTAAACACAACGGTGCAGGAAGGATGAAGCTGGGCCATTTTCTACACTTTTTGTGTACGTGTGTTAAGTGTGTACGTAGGTCCAGACGTGATAGAATAATCCCCGATAGCGAGGAAAACATAACAACTTAAAGGAAATCCCTACACTGCGGCGAGCAAATCTGAGAGCTGTCAATCACTGTGAGTGGCAACCTCTTTTGCCCAGAGAAACAGCAATAAATTGGGTTTCCTGATAAGGCCTCGGCATCGCCAGCGCAACGTCTGACCAAAAAAAAAAGAAAAAGAAAGAAAAAAGAAAAAAGGAAAAATGAGCTGCTTTTTCCGTAGGCCACTTGAGTGCTGTCAGTCAACATGACTGGCAGGCTCACATGTCGCCAGTGGAAAGAGCAATGAAGGGAAAAAAATAGATTAATGTACAGAGAGAGGAGAGCGTGCGTGAAGAAGAGGGAGGGGAAAAAAGACAGCATTAAGCTCGGCTAGGAGAAAATGAATAAACATGATAAATATGATAATTGAAATGATGAGATTTTGGTACTTGGTATTTGATTCTGCTGGGTGCCCAAAGGGATTAGCCCTTCATTCGCTCAGTCATTTTCAGCCTTCCTGTCTCCTTCATGCACACACTCACACGTACACAAACACCGAGTGCCCACACAAAATTCTTACTTTAACAAAAAGATCTAATTCTACTAGGTGGGTTGTTGTATGTGTAAAACTCTGAGACAGCAGATGGTGATAAACCTAAAAGTAGCCATACGCAAACCTACCAGTAAAGTAAAAAAAAAAAACAACAACAAAAAAACAGCAGCAGTAGCTGCAGAAGAACTTTGTCCTGTGAAGACAGAAGATGTATGGCTCAGGGGAGATAGTGGCAACAGTAAATGATTACCTTTTTACAAACTGGGCCTTTGTAATAAAATGCGTAGGGGGGGAGTATTATCAATTCAGCAGCCCGGTAAAGATAGCATTTTTGAAGCCACGGCGAGGCTGATCACTATCTAGAGAAGAGCCCGAATTTGTATTCCTCACTGCGAGTCCAGGAGGGAGAGGGGTCTAAGACCTGTTCGTGTGCGTCTGTGTGTGCGCGTGTTTGTGCATGTAAAAGAAAATGTTTGTGTGTGTTTCACTGAGAGAGACATCCGTTAAGGCCTCTTATGCCTGCAGGCCCAGCCGTGACAGAACCAAGATCTATTTTCTTACACCCACAAACAGAAAGACACGGAGGAGTCTGTGTACATGTGCACACAAGCACGCAAACACACACGCGAAAAAACCCCCACAACACCATAAATGCACACGTAAAAATCTCTTATACGTGCAAACATACACACTTGGTCCTTGGGGCGAGCTATGAGATTGGAGATGAAGTTCTCTGTGAAACTGTGTGAGTGTCTGTGTGAGTCAAGCTGAGATTCTCTGTTAGATGTCTGATTCTGGAGAAAGACACTGACAGATGACATGTACACAAAAAACAAAACAAAACAAAACAAAACAAAAAAAACCTTACAGAGTCTCTCAAACAACACACTTGTCTGATAGCAGTCAAACAGAGTAGAGACAACACAAAAGAGACAACAGACAGACCGGCAAACAGATAGAGAGACAGATAGCAGCGAAGAGCTCAGCTGCTGGCCCAGAGTCACATCACTCACTCAGCACACACACACACACACACACACATCACTAAAATGGTAAACCATCATAACACACACAAACACACACAGAAAGAGAGTGATGCAGAGACAGAGGAGTAAGGGGGTCAAAAAATGAGCAGACAGTTATAAAGAGATATCAGCGTAGCCTGGGGAGTTAATGCACACTGTTGGATTGTGGGAGAGTTATAAAATGGGGTGACCGATGATGTGATGTGTGTGTGTGTCTGTGTGTGTGCACATCTGTTCTGAAGTGTAACACGTACAAAACACTCCTCCATACATTTTAGCTTTTAGAAGTCACACAATCTGAAAAGTAAAGAAAAAAGAGATGTTCTTTTCTGAACTGTAAACACTGACGCTCAATGCTCTAAATCAGGACCTAAAGATATTACAACAGGCTGAATTTGAAGCCATTTTTAAATTCTTATATATTGTAAGTTATACACTGGCTTTTGAAAGTTGACAGCTGAGGTGGTTTGGGCATCTGACAAAGGATGCCTCCCGGGCGCCTCCTGGGTGAGGCGTTTCCAGCATGTTCTACCGGGAGGAGGCTCCAGGGTAGACCCAGGACATGTTGTACGGTTATATCGCTTGGCTTTCCTGGGAACGCCTCGTCCTTCCCCCAGATGAGCTAGAGGAGGTGGCTTAGAAGATGGAGGTCTGGACTTCTTTGCTTAGGCTGCTGTGCATGCGACCCAGTCCCGGATAAATACAGCCCCCTCAAGCAAGTTTATCTAACTGAATCTCTTTAAAATATGTTTTGTATGTCTTCAATTCTCAAATAAACTACATTATAAATTGTTTTCTTTATGAACTCATAATTTTACTGGTAATAAACGGCTCATCTGTAGCAATCAGGAGTTTGTATCTGGAAGGCCGGAATAATGCAGAATTTTTCAAACACCATAAGAGCAATGCTTTGAACTTCATAAAGTCTGTGACGAGGTTTAAGCTTCAAGCTAGACTCCAAAAAACAACAAAATGAAGTTAAGCTCAAGTTTCATATTTAGATGTGATATTGAGCCTCACATTCAAAAGCACTTCTGGCCCTAAGGTCGCAAAATATTATTACATTGACTCGGCAGACACTTTCATATACAGTGACTTACAATGAGTAAGTAAATTAATAAAGAATATAAACAGGTCTGATTAGCCAATTCAAGCACATCAAGAATCCAGCAGCCTCCCAAATTCTCAAATAAAGTGCTCCTCATCTTAACAAATTCATAACACATAGCTCTGCTATGGATACACAAAGGTTTTTCTCTCTTTCTATATTCTTTAATTTTCCTTTTTTTCCCTCCACATGTGTCAGAAGAGATTTCATGGCCAGTGCATATGTGTGAATTTGCCACACCCCTTTTGAGTACTAATTTAGCCTTTTAGGTTTAATCTCCCTGTGAGTGGCTTTTCTCGCCCTTTAATTAGGCTATGGGGAGCCAACACCAACAGTAAACGTGCACACTTACACTTCAAGACACACGCGCAAACTAATTCTGGCTACCACACATATGTACACACTCCCACACAAATGCTGAAGAAACAGTCCTAGACTCGAGACACGCTTTGGTAAGACAGTCCTCATCAGCCCTCTGTGGGCCTCTTTCACACTCTGGCTCCCCTCAACTGCACCAGTCACCACGACAGGACAGGAAAAAACAGAAAGGGAGAAGTACAAAAGGAGGGAAAATGAGATATTCTATACTCGTGAGAGAAGAAAAAGAGGTGCTGGTGTTGAAGGCATTCATCTCTGAACTTTTTCCATTTCAGATCTATTTGTCAAGTTAAAGTTGCATTAAGTAGCATCAGATTTTGGCAGACTCAAGTGGCAGTGGGAGATAGATGATTCAATTTTTCTTCTTTAAAGCTTAAAGACTTCAGTGCCAATTAATTTTCTAACAAGATTTTGGTGGTATGAGCACTCATTGATCCATAATGATGTGGCGAAAAAAGGACCCTGACACAGACTGGCAAGGCACTGTCTTATGACAGAAAGCAAAGAAAGCATGGCTGTGTTTGGATCCCTGTGGCCATTACAGCATACATAACTGTTTTTTTTATAGGGTTTCTATAAATCTTCTCTATTTTTCCTTTTTTGTTTAGTTTTCCTTTTTTGTTTAGTTTTCCTTTTTGGCTCGTCTTTGCTTATTCAACAGGATTACAACAAAACACAGATCAGTTCCATTAAGATGATCAAGACTTTGGTGAAAGACTATAGACTCTAAATGTCCTTTTAGAGTTTAAATTATCCAAAGTTTTTTTGATGCTACCTCTGGAAAGAACTGCTGCTAGTATCAAGACTTCAAAAAGAGATTTCACTTGGCTACTTATGCCTTTGATACCAACAAGCTACACCTGAATCCTATTTTTACAGTATTCTATTTGTGCATAGGTACTTACTTATGAAAGGGGATGTGCAACCTACACAAATGGGTTTGTGTGCTTGCTCTCTAGACTGCCCCCCAAACACCTACCCATGCATGCCCATAGTGATGTCACAACTGCAGGCTGCTCTTTGGTCTACAGCGTGCCGCACACCTCTGGATTTTTGGAACTGGCTTGTGTGGAGCAGCTGGGTTCATGAGTCGAATGCACGTTCGTTTCTGTTTTAACTACCATTTCAATGACATATCAGTAGTACATGCAAAGAGACGCGAGTTTCAGCCTCTTCTATTCCTGGCGACACCTATCATTCAAGAAAAGACTGCAGTCATTGTGGTGAGCCTCAAGTAACAGTATAAATGACGATGGGGCTCTGGTGACCTCATCCTTGGCACATGGCACAACCAAAGCAGTGAATTAACCTTAAAAGTCCTCCCTTAAAAGACCACCTGCATTATTGCCAACTTCACACAGAAACTCTTTATTCCCCTGTTTTTCTCTTTGTTTTTTTCTTCTCCAAAGAGACCACAGATTTACACAAACAAAACTGAGCACTAAAAAAGGAAATGCAATAACAGCAGTACAGATAGTGGCTTGTTATGCTGGAAATAAGAGGCCACTTAATTGGGGTCTGATAGTCTAATAGGCAGCCCCTCTGATTACCAACTCTGCACATTGGCTTAAATTAGCCCACTGATGAGAAGCCAGGGGATTCAATTATGCTGGGGTAGAAATAAGGGGCCCTAATAGGCCACTGTATCAGGAAACATGGGACTGGGCTGGGCTAAAGTGCTGATAATTGGTTGTTTAGTTGGGAAAGTTGAGCCTGTTGGTAATTAGAGATGCTGAGACGTTTGGAGAGCCACCAAACAGACGACACAAGGAGGACAGAGAGGCGAAGGAGGAAGACAAGGGTCCTTGGTGCAGCAGAGAGGGCAAAGGTCACGGTCTCAGAAGTGCACTTCAGCCAATGAGGTTGCAGATCAGGGAAAACATGTTATGGTACTGTGGAGCAGTGTTGATTCAGTAAAGGTCAAGATGGGGCAAAGCAGGACTGCAAGTAAAAACCAGAGTCTGGCTTCATCTCTCAACATGCTCTCTTAACAGTTCCTTCCTTCCTTCCTTTCTTTTTCTTTTAACGTTTTTTTTTTTTTTTTAATTTGACTTTCTCGTCAATAACTACTACTTTTTTCCCCCATTGTGTCTCATCTCAGGCAGGTTAGCTGCTCGCAGCAGCTGGATGTGTACAGTGTGTCTGAATTGAAGGAGAAGGAGGACTGAATTATGGATGAGGTTTTATAGGAGCCGGCGGCCTGTCTGGTCCCATATTCACTGTCCCATACTTGAGGAGCAGGCCTGCCTCGGAGCATCCCTGCCTCATGTCACTCACGCGGGGTGCCTGTGTGAGTCTCTGTGCGTTCCTGCCAAAATCAAGCACTCCTATAAAAGCACACTAAAAGCCTTTTTGCAAAAACAAACAAACAGCAGATACTTTTCAACTAATTTCCTGATTAAAATGAAAACTATTTAAATAGTTCTGTGCACAGGCGCACTTGCATTTAGGGTGTAGAAGTTTGCAACAGGACTGGTGCATCGAAACAAAACTGGTGTTTTCCATGAAATATTGCTATAATCTTAAAGACAAAAATCTTATTAACCACTGAATCAAGCTCAGCATTATTGGACACAATCAGTGGCTTGGTAATAACCTCCACAGTGGTGAAAATAGAAACCTGCGCAGATCCTTACAGTTTTCACTCCTCTGTCTTGCTATCACACTGTGCAAGTGTCCTACATACCCCATCTGCAACATTTTAGAACAGTGCAACATAAGCACTCACCTAAACTAACTGTGGTGCTGCAATACCGGGGAGCATACTATATCATGTGTCATCAATCTGCTTCAAACCTATCCCCGGGCTCATACAGAGGTCGATGACAACACTCTCCTGGTCAGGATTTACCGAGTTAAAAAAATCATGACTACCATGGCAAACAAATAGAAAATGCAGAAATAATGTCACGCGTGAGGCAGCCAGAAACCTCCTGCTTCTGTGTCCCCAAACTACGTGTTTGGAACTTGTCAGTAAAAACTCTGGACGGCCACTAAATGGGGGAGAGGAGGATCTGAGATTGGCACCAAGAGGACGGGAATGGAAGAAGTGGATGAAACAAAAGGCCGTTTGTTGTAGCTTACGTGTGATAAATGCAGCCGGTTGGGGAAGTTTTCACGCTCATTGGAGCAGGTCATTATGCAGGAATTGCTGCTTGCTCGGCCCAGACCGGCCCTGTATTGGTTTTCTGAGATTCATGCAACTGATGGTTGTGCTTTGCTAACCCCCACATCAGTTGCTGCTTGTCTCCTGGGGCACTGGCAGTGAGCAGCTGCTTTTCAGTTATAATATCTCAAAGAAGACAGCATAACGGGTGTGTGGATGTAAAGAAGAATGTATTAAACATTGATTGGCTGCTTGAAAGTGGGGTATTTAAAGCGTGAATTTAATGAATATTTATTTAACCCTTTATTTTGCCAGAAAGTACTCAGTGAAATACGAGATCTCGTCTCTTCTTGTCAAGACAGTTTCAAATTATAAATAAAGAATAATCCTTAATTAGATTTGTGAATGTAACTAAGTGGAAGTGTAATAAAAACAGACACTGTAAGTACAATCCATATTCATCCATAAAGCCACATATGGACAGCAGAAATATCTCTTATGGTGTATTTTTATTAGATTATTAGTCAAAAATTCAAACCTATTTCGATCCCGTTTTTTTCTTTCCTTCTTTGGTAAAATTATTTTTCATAGTTTTCTTGTTTCCAATTAAATCTTCAAATGCCTAATTGTTAACTTTTTTTTTTTTTTTTAGTATCAGCTCAATATAACTAAATCACCCCTGAGACAGCATCAGCACATTTATTCTTTCCTTTTTTTTCCTAATTGTCCACAGTGCTGAAAAGAGTCACTTTTTTTCATTAACGTCTATCAAATGAATGCAACATAAGGACGGTGACACAAAGACACGAGTTTATCACGAACAATAAAGATTTGATGTCCTTTTGGTGTTTTTCAAAACAGGGAAAAAAGAAAAAAAAACTGTGACGGACTGCGTATTTTTGCTCCCCCCCCCCCCCCCCCCCCCCCCCAATTTTTTTTC
>VUQR01020821.1:0-11628 GCA_015108515.1 Hemichromis elongatus
CAGTGCACAGTTCCACTGGACTGGAGTTGATTGTATTTGTTGGCTGATATAGTTTTATTTTTGAGTGCCCAGCTCATATATACTTTTAAAAAAGAGAGTGTAAATGTTACTGGACATTCTTGTGTAATTGCCACTGAATAATTTATGTTATACTTTGTTATTGCTACAAAAGAATATTTGTTTTATTATTATTTTACATTTACAACTTGTTTTTTTCTGGGGTCCTCGTGGCACCCCATCGAGGAGCAGTGGGCTGTGGATCTCTTAAGATCTCACTGTTGGGTTTGTAAGGTCATGCTACTCCTACATTTCTGTCTTGTTCAAAGATAAGATATAAAACAAAGTTCAAAGCTAATCAACCTGTGTGTTCTCCTTTTTTAAAAATAAGAATCGATAAGAGAATCGATAAAGAATCGAACCGTTAAACAGAATCGAAAATGGAATCGGAATCGTGAAAATCTTATCAGTACCCATCCCTATCCCTTAGTTATGATGCTGCCGATGCAGTCGTGCTGACAATTCAACAGAGCCAAAAAACGGCATCTCTGGATCCTGGATCAATTAATTTTATTCATGCAACTAATAATTCAGTTTGATTTTCTTTTAAAAAAGTATAAAAAGCTCTCTGAGCTAACAGCTCGCTGCAGACAGATCAACACAAGTCATACAACACTTGCACCAGTTTAATAACCTTCTGCAGACCATTGCTCCTTTGTGCCACTTGTAATCATATAAAGGAGTGGTGTGTGGGTCAGTGCAATGAATTTGTGGAGGTTCACCAGAGTTCAACTCAACACAAAGAAACCTGTGTGAATACACATAACCATTGACAGCAAATGTTCATGTGACTTTGCAATAACCATCCGATACTGATACTCCTAAAGTGAAATGCAGCTATTATTAACATTGTTCAATATATCATTGTTTGCAAGCTACATCAAATTTACACTTTTGACTTCTGAAGAAATGTCCAAAAATCTATAAATGCTATTACAAATATGTAAACATGCACACTTTTACTCTATGGGCAAATTATGTGTTTAAGTTTGACTGATATCAGTGTGCTGTGATTTCAAAACTCTCAACCCAGTGTTAAAAACAGATCTTTGTCCAATATGCAAAACATGCAGGAAGCTTGGAAAACCTGTCTGACATGCCAATACAGATGATCAAAAAAAACCAAACAGCTAGTTTACTTGTATTCCTCATAAATAACTCGTATAAAAGCAAGACCAGCTTTAGAGTCAAAACTGAGATGCTAAAGTGAATGTTAACAGTCACTGAGAGTCTTTGAGATCTTACACTGCTGCGAGTCACTGAGAGGACTTGTGCATGGCTTTCTTTTTTTTTTCTTTCAAAAGAAACCTGGTTAAAGGCATTCAAAGAACACTGAAGTGACAATGTGAACACAACAATAATAAAAGCAACACAAACAGACCCAGTATTGTGTCACACAGCACAGCAGAGCACAGAAAGCAAGCAATTAAAAGATACATATTTGATGTCCCAAGTGAATACCCAAATAAAAAAAGAGACAAAAACACAGGACTAATTTTCAAATGCTTCAAAGCTGCAAAAGAAAGAAGTAATCAGCTCAGGCACTTCCAGGCAAGTACTGACGTTACATCTTTACAGAGGCATCCGTCAACTGTAACGGGGTTCTGCAGGGGGAAGTTTAGACTTAGATGACTGCAGGCTCATGGCTAAGAGCAAGAAATTTGGAAATAAAACTCAGATCGAAGCAGTAATACGAACCCCTTCTGAATCCATCCATGTGCAGAAAAACACATTAATCAACAGTATCCTCCATATACTTAAGAGCTCTTAGAAAGCGTGTTAACAGCACATGTCACTTGAGTATATTAGCATATTAGCAGTCAACCATCTAAGTCAAGTACGTTTGTGACTCGTCTGAGCATATTCTTCATTGTTTTATCCATCTGAGAACATCATCATCAGTCAGTCAGTCAGTTTACTAGTGAACAATCCCCTCCCTTTTATTCTGAAAGTTTAGTCAGTTCTAACTCACTAGCCTTGGTCCTTCCTGGACAAACATCAGCTCCACAAATGTGGACCAGAGCCCGCAGCAGGTGGAGAACTAGAGAAGAATGTCACCAGCTGTTGCAACGGCTCACAGTTGATCCATAATCCAAACCGATCCCACTTCACGGTTTGGCACATACGTGATCTGAAGATTCAAAGAATAAGAAAAAAAAGTATGTGTATGGTCATGGCCATGGAGCTAGCGGTCCAAGTGGAGGAGCAGTTTGCAGCATTTAAGCAGCCCTTTGCTGCCCAATCCAGCTGGGATCTATACAAAATAAATAGAGTATTATTAATAATCCATTTAAAAATGTGGGTGTTTGCCTTTTCAAAAAACCTACAATGATTTTATTTCTTAAAATATCTTAGAACTTTGTAATTGATGGGTTCATATCAAACTCTTTCTTATGGATTTAGCCATCTTCCTAAATTGTCCTAGTGGATTTTCTCCAAAGAGTCTGCTAGTTTTGCATTTTTTTTTTCTGAATCTACTAAATGAAATACAGAACGATGATTTTTTCTAAGAAAGACTACGACTCTGTCACTGGAAATATGTGCAGTTCAAGTGCGCTTCATCTGAAGTATACTTATTCAGACTCTGGCAAACCTCATTAGAACATATCAACTCTATCCAACATACATATCACCAAGGAAGCTAATTTCATTGTTAACAGTTTACAATATTGTATTGAGTGGCATAACCCAGGTTGTGATCACGCACAAAAAGATGGGTAGGCAGTACCACCAACCTCCAGCTCCCTGCATCATACTCATACTCTGCACACAAAAAATAGCACGTAGCTCCTATTTAAATCTTATCAGTTGGTTTTGATCAAATGCTCTCTGTTTATTCAAATAAAGCAGCAATGACATACTACAGATAGAGGAGCTGCCTAACTAACCTGTAAATAAAGCCCTTATCACATACTACACGTCTCAGAAACAAGACATTCCCTTGATTTTAAAATAAACCGGCAAAGAGCACAGTTAATGCAAGTTGCTGTATCTCCTTCTTAACAAATCTGTTTTGAGCACAATATTCAAAAACAGAGCATGTATCGAACAGGAAACGAGGTCATTTGTATGCACTGTGCTGCATAATGAATATAATTAATCTTGGCAATAAGACCCCACGCCTATACAGATGCCGATCATGTTTTAGCACTGCTCGAAATGAATTTGTTGTGCTACCCACTTTGTCTTTCAGGCATTGAGAAGACATGAATGAAGTGTCTGATAGCAGGATCACGGTCTTTGTTCACGATAACACGAGGATTCACTGGTTCATTTAAACAACTGTCTAAAAATCAGTGCAATACAGCTTGATTGTTTTTCAAAAAGCCGTCTTCTTCTTCTTTTTTAAATAAGCGGGGTTTCTTAATCATAGGGGAATCAAATTAAATTAAAATCCAATCTGGATGACTGGAACGATGAGGTTTATCCTCGCATCCCACTGTTTTGTCTTAACCCATTGCCCTCTTTTCTATAACCTTATCATTTCAGTTTTGTTTTGCTTGTTTGTGCATATTTTCTAATTTACTTCAATCTATTTTTTTAACATACCAAATATTCTTACTATATAGCGCATTATAGCCAGTTTCTTTAAATTACACTCTCTCTCTGTTTTCTTTCTTTGCAGGTGTGTGAGTGTCTTGTTTTTTAGCGTTCATTTCCAATCATATGACACATTATACATTATTCTAATATGCTGATATTTGTACAAACACACTTTTATGAGCAAGAACAGCTGGCTTCTGCCTTTAGGGAACCATCATGCAATTGTGGCTGTGTGGTTGTACACTGAGAAGACAGTTGGAGAAAACAGTGATCATGTATTTAGGAAGCAGATGGAAACTGATAGCCAATTCAGCTGGCACTCACACATGCTTCCAACTCAAGCAGTGTGAGAGAACCTTATGTCACCAACATCAGTATTTTTAGCCCATGTCGCTGATACTTAACTGCTGTTTTCACAACTTAACTGGAACACAAAAAGTTTATTTACAATGGAAAAGACTTGCATGGTCCATCGGGCGTGTACGTCACATAGTCTGTGTTACGTACAAATCCTAGAAATTATTTCATATTGAATTATTTTGACCTCACTATACTTACAAGTTTCATGCATTTCCACAGATTTCACTGGTGTGTACTTATTTCAGTATGATATATATGGTATTTCAGCTTCTAACTAGTGCTACTGAAGAAGAGCGAGCATAAAGGGAGTAATGTTTCTTAAGTGGCAGGTAATGCAACGTTTCTATCAGCTCTACAACTATCAGCAAACACACAAACTGTGTGCAGTTTGTCACACAGTGTGTTGCTAGCAAAAGAACCTAAGTTCAGATACTGGATCTAAACTAAAAGTCTTTTTTTTTATTGTGAAACAGCCTTGCGAAATCATATTGACATATAATGACTTTGTGTTATTCAAATACTGGCAGTTTAGAGCAGGACAGATTACCTTAATGTACTGAATTTACAGTAAAGCATTGTCTTGGACTGCAGTTCATGGTTAGTGTTAAACTACAGTAGAGATTAATTTGACTTTAAGCTGATGATTTTTAGATTCATTCACTGGATAAAGTATTACACCAACTGTATACTGTCTAGTATAAGGATAGTATAAATGGTATTCTGTCAGTCTAAGGTAGTGAGAAAGTGTTTGCTTATATCACCTTGAATTCATTTGTGAAAACCCAAAAATAGCAGTAAACCTCAGAGCCACAACAGCAGCAGCACAGGTCAGCTGATTTCCGCCTCTACAAAAAATAAATAAATCTGAAGCTCACATCAGAAATTAGTGTTGTGTTAAAGTTGTGATTCTTTTTTTTCCAATGCTGAGCTAATGCAACTGAACTTACAGGTTCCCCACTTGCAATATCCTACTTAAACCACTTACTGTAATGGCAATAATGTTTTAATATTATTTATTTTTACCTTAGTATATTATTTTAGCACAAAGTTCAGTAAGCTTTGCACAAAAGAAGCTTGCATGAATGTCTTTCAAAGAGCTACTTTTTACTATCTTACTTTGAGTACATTTCAGAGCCTGTATTTTTTCACTTTTACTTGAGTGAAGAAGCTGAATGAGTACTTGAACTTTTACCAGATTATTTTTAAGTGTCTGTACTCTTGCAACTTCTGCTTACAGTCCTGTTCAGGCTTTTCATTTTGTTACTAAATTACCAACCAGGAGGATGACGGAAATCGATGTGTAGATTTTGATATTTCCCTCTCACGTCACCATTTAGTAGCAGTTTTTTGATCTGTGTAGATCAATATTTTATATTACGCAGAAATATCTGTCAAAGCCCCAAAGTGATTGGAAAAACTGTGAAACCCGTTCATGTACGCGCAGTTTTGAGGCTAGTGTTTTAAATAATTCACATATGATTCTTTAAATTCTGATGTTATTATTTATTTCATCCTTTTAAAAATTTGTGCACCTGTTACTGAAGTACAGTAGTCTCCTTTTTCGCTCTTTTGTCCGTTTCACAGACTCATAACCCTTTGTGCCTCTCACCTACTCTATGCTAATGGTAATGCTTGGATTCAAGGAAAATACAGCCCAGTTTGCCTGAATTTAAAAGGCGTGAGCATTGCTAATTATTGTAGCTATTCCACAAATAATCCTTTTAGTGATTTTTTGCTTCAGAAAAAGGGAGAAAAATGTGGTAGTAAATAAATAAAAAAGCAAATAAATAGAGGCTGATTTGAATGCAGCGTCAGGGGAGATGTAGTGCAAAGGCGCGATAATAGCTAAGCTAGCTTATAACATCTTTGTTTTCACTGAGCACTGTGCCGTGGTCTCTGGGGCCACAAGAGGATTTTTGGCAAAGCTGTTCTTCTCAAGGTCCACACTTTGCAAACACTGAAGGAGGCTTCTCTGCGCTATCACTGAATCAGGATCCTCTCGCACTCTCGTGGCATAGGAGGTGGAGGAGGCTAGCCATATTCAACGACTTTCCCCATGGACGAACGTTAGGGTATCCGACACTTGGGGAAGGCTGAATGAAAAAAAAAAACAAAGAAGCCAAATAGTAGTCTTTTTAGGGAGATTAGTTCCACATTTTCAGGCCCTGAATGGGGTGCTGCATCCTGGATATTATTCTGCTCCACAAGCAAACAGCACTTGCTGCTAAGATGCTGAGAATTTATTGTGATTTCTTACATCCGCAGTGAATTTATTGTTGTTTCTCAGAATTCCATTCTGCCTTCGTTTTGACACAAATAAATGACTTTGGGACCTTGAAGGTTTAATTTGAAATAGCACATGTCTTGCAGTCGAGACACCGAAGTGAAACAATTGCTTTTCAGCTGGTAACCAGACTTGAGGTGACACTTCGGAGGAGAAGTAAGGCATAATATTTATCTCCCTGCCCTTGGAGATGTGGTACGCACATCCAATTCATCCATGTCTCCATCAGAGTAGAATGAAAGCATGGTCTCAAAAAAAAGGAGTCCTTTTCATTACTGCTACATGGATCATTTATCATGTTGAGTTTGCTCCGTCACATGTCATCGATTACAAGAGTTTTCTTGAAACAGTAGAACACCACAGTTCAGGTCACAAGCGGGGAAGGTGTAACAAAACAACTAATCATCTGAAATGTGAGACGACAGCTGGGGTTACGACAAAAACATCTTTAGGACAAGAAAGACACCAAGAGAAGAACTACAGGGACAGAACAAATGAATATAAATATGACAGGGAAAAACATGACTAATATTTGATGTATAGTATTATGTATTAATGTACTTTATTATGAAAGGCTCAGGAACAACATAAACACAGCCTCTCTAACTGCAATTTCATCTTCATTTCAAATACATTATCTCTGTATTACTGCACTGCCCGCTGCTCGTTTTCATCAAATGACTCTCTTCATTAAACATTAGATATTTACAGCAACATGCAGTTCAAGTTACTGTCACTATAAGCTTGTATCTGACAGCTGGTAAGATACACAGTGCTCCAAAAACACCGAAAGGCCTAAAATTTGTAAGATGATTGAAAATGGGGGTGTAGTATATCATCAGCTTATCATTTATTCTGAAAAATCTCAACGAGTTAAACATGCTCACTACAATTTCTCTGCATTAAGTATAAACATAGTGAGTCAAACTTGATTTATTTATGTTTTGAAAAACTATGAGTATTTTTTAAGTAGCACCGATGGCCATAAAAAGTTTGGAAATATGGGAACACATCAGCATAGCACTGATATTTTATATTACTGATTCCAACATAATAATGATAGTGCAGCCTCAACCGTGCCCTCCTAATGTGGAAGTCAGCCGGCAGGACCGATCCCTCCATGATCATGATCAATGCCATCTAACAGGAAACAAGTGGTATGCAACATGTCAGGCAAAGTGATATTTGGAGCTATCACATAATTTGTTTTTTCATGACGTTCTGAATGATTATTTGCATTTCGATTTTATCATCGTGGAGAATATTTGGTTAACGACTTCCTAACAGTTTCAATTTAACATCGTTCAATAAATCAAGAGTGAGAACTCTGTGAAATTTTAAGTCGTGTGCATAAAGGTTATGATGTAAAAATGAAAAAAAAATGAAACCAACAAATATGACCCCGACGTTGTGCAGTTTGGGTGATCACTGTGTGAAACTTTGAATAAACTGTTGCTGGACAGACTGACAAACTCATCAGTCTTTTGGCAAAATGAGCTGAAATATATTTTTGGCATAATTTGTCTTTAAAAAAACAGCACAAATTTTAAGTCAGATTTTGCACATTTTTGGAGTTGTTTTGTAGAGCTACACTTGATGCCTTGATATATTCACACACTGATTAATGATGGTCATGTTTCTGTTGGTGAAACACAATACGATGTGTTTCAGGATTCTTGGTTCAATCACGACTCTGACAGTATTTTGGGCTCATTATTATGCTGCTGAATGAATTTGGGGACCAATCAGATTGATGGCATTAGGCAATCAGAAACTAATCATTTAAAGTCCAAAGGCTGACGTTGTCTTATCAGTTTCTTTAACAGTGCCTGGCACGGTCAGGACAAAAATCAAACATACAGGCTGATAAAAAGATCATATATAAACTCATAGAGTGACCACACCTTGTTATTACTATTTCCCCCACCAGCACTTAACCATCAAGCCTTATTCAGTGTTACATTAGACATTATACATTAGGGTGAAATGCTCAACTGTCCATCTCAGCCTGTTTAGTATTCTGCCCATGAAATGGTTTAAACCTCATCCCCCATCCATCTATCTACCAAAAGATATGAGATAACTTTTTTTCTTCTCAACAGATGATATTAAGTGCCTCCTATTATCTCAGTAGGTCTGTATCATATTAGAATCTGCAATCGCAGGTCAGAAAGTATACGGTGCTCTTGTCTCGGCCGGTGCTGCCGAATTACTTTCCTGCACACAATGGCTGAATGGGTTGAGGCTTTGTCATTTAAACTGCATAAAGAGCCCAGAAATTGATTTTTATTGTAGATCTTCATATCTAATAAAGCTCTGAGGATCCCCTTTCTTCATTGTCTGAATGGCCAGTGAATGCTTTCAATCTGCCTCTCTGTTTCATGCATAAAAGTGGTAGCTGGAATGATAGGAGAAGAATGAGAGGGAGGGTTGCTGCCATGCCAATGAAAAGCATCCCTTCTCTTTTTCTGCTCTCCTTGGAAACTAAACCTGGGGAGGATGGGAGAGGTGAAGGAGCTGGGGGTAATTGAAAAGTGAAATGTTTTTTTCCCTTCCTCTTTAGAAAGAATGTGTCTTTTTCAAAGAGAAAACATAACCAGGACACGCTTCTGCTAAAGAAATACCCTTTAGGAGCGTCCACAGCAGAGAAAGTCTACAAAGATATCAATCTTCTTTCATTGGAGGTCAGCTTCTTTCTCATTACTACAGTTTAGATGTACAATAAAAATAAAAAAAAACGCTGTTGTTGTGTGGAATATGTGGTTCGTTTTTCATGAATGCGAGTGTCCTTTCTACTTCAATCTGTTCTTTATTAAAGGAAAACACTACAAACTTCAATAGAATCTGAAGATGCAAAAAAAAAAATACACACACACACACACACACACACATATAAAAGGTAACAAATTGCAGAAAATATAACAAAGTGGATATTTTTGCCAAAGGATCATCATGCTAAGGCTTCATTGTCTAGAGTATTTAGGAGTTTTTACATGAACACTATATAAACATAAGACAATTTCACACACGCAATGAAGCCCTGAACTTTCAAAATATACTACCCAACTTAGATGTATGGAAGAGCACAAATGTACAAAATCTGACTGCACTTGCATGACAACAGTTTATAGTCTAGTGTATTCATAGCTGGTGAAACTTTATCTTGTCTCCTGCCTCCTGCAGAATCTATTTGGAATCTTGACCTAAAAAATAAATTTAAAAAAAAGACATAAATTCCAAGAGTGAGAATGTCAATTATTGTTAACTAATTAGAAACAATAACTCTGGACAAGCTGATTCTCCCAACATGTTTACATGCAAAAACCAAACCACAACCTTCAAGATTAAAAATAAAATCAGCGTCAAAGAGCTAAAAACTGCCAGTTGAGGCCGGTTTCAACAGAGAGTTAATCCTCACAGACCTCTATTTAACTACTTCCAACTTACAAACATTTTAAGCTTAGTTGCATCTTACAAAAGTCTATGCCGACTTGTGCTTCTTTTTTTTTTAATTTCAGTCGACAAATAATATTACTGTGGGGTTTGTAAGAGATTTATTTAAATGTCATTAGTCTGTAACTTAGCACTAACCAGCAGATAGATGTATCTGTTCATCGCACACTTTACAGTTTATGGATGCAGGTTGCTAACAGAGGTTGCTAACGTTAGCTGAGAGTTTTCCTCCGCATACAGTAACGCTTTCTTCAAAGACTAAATAAAAACCTGGTGGCCAACACGTTGAGTGACGTCACGGTGGCAGACTTTACCATCCATGGTGAAAACACCTATCATAATCAGAAATAGACCAATACATAACATTTATAATTAGATATTAGCATGTCAGCATTTAATATCACACTGTTATATAATTATGTTTAATATGTAAACATATAATTTCCAAACAGTCACCTTAAAGTAATTATAGGTAAATACCGTACAATAATGCTAGTTACAGAAATTACTTTGCCTATGTCTTGTTAATTTATGTCACATGATATCAAGTTGATTGTTTATTCCAATCTACAATTTCAATCAACAAAGCAAAATTAAAATTAGCAAAAAAAAATTAGTAAATAATTAGTAAATACAATTAAATTCTAAGTTTATGCTTCTTGGTAGTTTATTAGGCATTTTTAAAATTTTGAAGTCGGTTCTAATAAACTGCAGTTACTGTTTATACTGCACAGTTGTTGTTGGAGCTTTACACAACATTGTTATATCATGGACATAAGACAAAGGTGGAAATTCATCATAGTTTGCAATGGATTATTGCATTGGTATATATCACTTGAGGCAACTTGAAAAGATTTCATAGCAATCATGTTTTCTTTTCTTCATATGAATAATCACATGCTCGTATGAGCACTCGAACAGGTTTTGCTTGTTGTCAATGTTGCTCCTAATTAATCTGTGTGATTCTAAATCTAAAAACAGTCTGATTTTTACTGTTCAGTGGGATCTCTAAGAGAGATTTCAACCACAGGCATCTGAACACTCATATTAACTTTAATTAGGTTATACTTTAAAGGTTTAGAACACACAGCCAAAGTGTCCAAGACTGTGAGAATCATATGAACCATCATTACTCAGATTTTTGATAAAATACACTGCTCAAAGGTGAGCAGGTTTATTTCCAAAGGTGTGGAAATAAAGAGTTAGAGGTATTTCTAGATCCAGACAAGTTTAAAAAAAATCATAATGAAATACAAATGAGATTGTTGTTTAGTTTCATGGGAATTGTGTGATTAAGTAGGGCCACTAAAATCTTTGATTATACTACATTTGACAGTGAAATGACTTTCTGAGTGAAAAACAGACATTGAAAGCTATTTCTCATCTATTGTGTGTATAGATGGGCCAAAAAAATGATAGTGTTAACACATAAAAGAAATAAAGAACATTTAGTTAATATTATCAGTATTATTATTATTAATACGTTTCAGTGGTTTCAAAGGTCTAAAGATCACATTGGGCTGCAGGTCTGCCCATGTACTAAAGTTTGAAACACTGTGTTTACAGTATATCTAAATCTTATATGAGCTGCTCTTGATTATACAAAGAAAAACTGTCGGATTTATTAAAGAAAGATCTCTTTCATAAATAAATAAACACCCTAGAGTAAACCCTCAGATGCGAATACAGCAACTTAAATGCCAATGAGTTCTCGGACCTCACCCATCTTTAAAAATAGTACAGATTTACAAAGGTGGAAATTCCAGAGAAGCTGTTGTACCTGCTGATAAAGGCTCAGTGCGTATATGGGTGTGGAACTATTGTTTTGAAAAAATTTGAACCCATCCCAGTAAGTGCTAATCTATTGAAAGAAATTTAAGCTTGTCAACACTGCAAATGCAAACAATGTTATTTTGACATTTAAATTAGTG
>VUQR01020823.1:0-10536 GCA_015108515.1 Hemichromis elongatus
ATGAATTCAATATTTGGCTTGATGGCAACATCTGGTGGAAATTTTGTGTCAATAGCCCACGTAGAAATCCCCTTACTGATAAAAATGCTGATGTGTCAAATACTTATTTTCCCCGCTGTATCTTCTGCACTGTTCAACAGGAATGTTTAGAAGTAGTAACAACAATTTTTACATTTATAAAATCTTTGCTAAATAATTCCTCGTCACAATTCCCAAATGAATCCTTGTCTTTTTCATTTCTTCCCAAAGCAAATATGTTATGATTTCATTGTAGAGACAGTTCTTACAATTTTACCATTTCTACAGTAGAACGCAGAGTGCTTTTAAAGATGACTGAATGCTGACCTAACCTAAAACCAGCAGCCAAAGCCTGTTCTTCAGTAACATATTATTTAATGTCTGCAGACCATGTGGAGCAGATAACAGTTAAACTAAAAGCAGACAAAATGAAGTGTGGAAACAATCTTAATTTAACTTAATCTAATCCAAATGGAAAAAAGGGTAGTTTTATTTGAGGCAGAGCAAACCAGTAACTGACAGAAAATGTCATGTTTAGTGAGGCAGGAGTGGAGAGAATGAGCCCAAATGCAGATGACGGAGTGAAATATTAACAAAAAGCAGGCCTTTATTTTTGGCTGAATAAAACACACAAAAACAAAGGCGAAGGAGACTGAGAGAAACCAAAAATACTAAACGGGGAAAAGCTAAAAGACAGACATGCAAAATAAACCCAATACAAAAACCTGGAGCAAGACACCTGAGAAACGTGAGGGAAAACAAGCAAATTGACTGACAACAGGTACGGGATGACAGAGGACTAAATACACAATAGGGTAAAGAAGCAATGAGAACCAGGGAGGGAAACACAGCTGGGCACACTATACACGAGATGAGCAACTGTCAAAATAAAACAGGAAACATGAAACAGACTGAAACCCAGACTTGACACTGAGGCAGAGATATGACTGACTGGGGAGACAGATGGGAAATGAAATATGGAACAACGAGTGACTAAACTAGAAACAAGGAGCACAGGGAAGGCACATGAATCAGAACTATGAACAACAGTAAAATCAAAGAATATTACTGATCAATAACCCTTGATCACCAGACCAGACCATGACAATAAACAAAGGAAACTAAGATAAAGTTAACAGTAAACTAAACAGGGAAAAGCCAACGCTACACAAATAGAACATAAAACTTGAAACATGGCTAACATGGACATGAATACCTAAGATGTGAATTGTGTAGAACGGAGACATCCTGACGATGAACAAAGGGAAACTAACACAATAAATACACAAGGGTGATGGCGGAAATAAAGACACATGGGAAACACAGCAGGGTTGAATAAACATAATCACAAGAGGGGAAGTAAAACTGAAGACAATGAACACAGGACACGATACTGTCAAAGCAAAATAAGAAATATAAAGACGCAGACTAAGTCACACTGTGTGACGCGGGAGGCAGGAGGAGACACAAAGAGAGGAACACGGAAACAGTTAAGGCAGACAAGACAAAAAGAGAGATAGTGAGGGACACGGAAGGAGAGACAGCGAAAAAGAGAGCGTGGGAGCGAGGGAAGAAGAGGGAGATGGCGGCCTGGGGAGAACATACATGAACACATAACAAACAAGGGAGACATGGAGTGAAATACAAAGAGGGAATATGTGAGTAGGTAAGGTAGACGAGACACAACACACGGTGGACATGACAGCCTCATGCAGGGAACAGGAAACAAAAGAGTGGCAAGAAAAAATAATATAAAAATGACCTCAGAAAACAAAAGGGAACTAAAACTCAATGCTGAATAATAAATAAACTAAAATATTACAACATAAAGCAATCACAAAAACACAGTAAGCTCAACATGCTGGGTCAAATGACCTAGAACCATGGCACTTTGAGATTCACCACTATATCTAGCAGCATATTAAAGGCATTACATTTATGGAAATTAATTACATATGGTGTGGTAAAATGTTTGATGTTGTAGGTATTTCCCCTTCTTATTGTGATGTTGTGTTGTGTTGAGGTCATTACTCCAAAAAAAGTAAAGTAAAAAAGTTATTACACATATGACACTGAAGACTTTTCTTACTAGTTATTACATTACTTTCATGTTACTCTGTAAAATGATCTGAAACACACTGTCTGTAACAATTTACAATATAGACCTACAGGCTACAGTCTCACACACCAACACAAATTCCTATCCTAATGAGGACACATGTGATCTTTGTCTTATTATTTAGCTATGAACAGAAAGCTGACAGCACAAATCAAAGATGAAAACCAGCACAAAGAGACTGTAAAGCGATTGTGACAGTGATTCTACTGTAGAAACATGAACAGGTAAAAAACAGAGGTTGCAGTCTGACTGCTCATCAGTTTGTTAACTGTTGAAGTTTAGCAGCGGCTTGCTTCGCAGCAAATGACGGCTCACTTTATCATGTTGCTGGGCTGTGGTCAGCATTTACTCAGCTTTCACATCACTCTGGATTATTGGCTAGGTTATCTTAGCATTAGCCCTGGTTTCTTAGCACCCTCACCTGTCTGTGGGTCAGGCAAATTTTAAGGAGTAAGCTGAACGATAAGAACAAGACAAGATCCAGCTATCAACGTGCCCGTGATTATTGCCCGTGATTGCCCGTGATTATTATGGCAGCAGGAGGAGGAGATAAAAACCACTGATATTAAGATTAGGAAGCTCTTTACCATGCATGGGGGGTTTCACCCCAAGTCCATGACCCTGGCTGGATGCTAAGCGGAAAGAAGGAGGCTGGGCTCTAGTGAGTGTCACGACCACAGTCCAGGATGAGACAACGAAGCCCCTGAGACAATCCAGCACATAATAGCAGGATGCAAGATGCTTGCAGGCAGGGCATACATGGAATGCCAAACCAAGTGTTGGCAAAGTATACAGAAACATCTGTGCAAAGTATGGACTGGAAGTCCCAAGGTCAAAATAGGAGATACCCCCTAGGGTGGTCGAGAATGATTAAGCTAAGATCCTGTAGGATTTCCAGATACAGATGGACAAAATGGTGGTGGCTAACCAGACATAGTGGTGGTAGACAAGCAGAAGAAGATGACCGTAGTAGATGTAGTGATACCAAATGACAGCAATATCAGTAAGAAGGATCATGAGAACCCAGAGAAGTATCAAGGGCTCAGAAAAGAGCTTGAAAGATGTAGAGGGTGACGGTAACAGTGGTCCAACAACAACAACAACATCTGAGATCTCTGTTCAGCAGAGCACAGTCCTAGGAACAGCTAAGATACTGCACAGGACTCTCAAGCTCTCAGGCCTCTTTTAGACCTTGAATAATAGACAACTGGCAGGGGCGAGAGGGGTTTTATTTATATGTATATATATATATATGTATAATGATTAACAAAGCCCAAAAAGATTTTCTCAGCCTTGAAAAAAGTGCCAAAATTTACCCCTAGTCCTTTCATTTTAAATTTTAATGACTCCAAATAATTTCAAAGTATGACGGGAATATTTTGCACAGCTTCATTGAATATGGTAAGGTTGTATAAAAGCTGATTATAAGGGGGTTTAGTGGGAACCTTTTTGGAAATTAGTGATTTTAAATGGAATGATCCATGTGGGCTGTGAAACTGAGTATGAGGAAAATCAAATGCTTCAGAATCAAGAATAAAAGAGTAGATAAAAACTACAGTGTATTTTTTGTCTTTTCAAAGCAAAACTGTCACCATGTATGCAAAATTCCCTCATCTCAGGTATACCATCTCGAAGTTTTTACTAAATCCACTTTTTGTAGACATTTAAAAAATGTAGGAATTTGGCTTCATCTTGCATTACTAGGTAGAACTCACCTAACTTACCATCACTCAGTTTAATATGTGCCTAACCAATAAAGTATTATAGCATTTAATGTTAATACATTCTACATATTGTCTGTAGCAATTATTCATGAGGGTATACATAGCTATGCTAAAGCAATTCATTTATTTTGTATCAACAGTAAGTTTAGCATCACTTAGCTCACCTGTTAGAAGCAAGAAAGCTGATATCACCAGTCCAACCCCCATTGTTTAATCAGTAAAATCTGTAAAAGTAACATATGTAAAGGCTATGCGTACAGAAAAAACAAGTTAAAAACCCCCCAAAAATACAGAATTTTACAAAAATGCAAAAGATTTTATATTAACTGTACTCATCATTATACTTCTTAATAAACAATTAAAAAGTGTGCATAACAATTTAAAAATAATATTGGTAAAAAAAAAAAATCCATTAGCATTAGCTAAACAATACATAAAATTTGTTTTGTATATTGTACTTACTAAAACTGAAATCAGATGAAATCAGATGAAAATGTATTAGTTCCTCTTTCTTATCCTTTTTTTAAAAGTTTTTTAAAAATTATTATGCTTTAAAACAGTGCAGTTCACCTCTTTGCTCTAGTAAACCTTATGTTCACATCTCTTGTGGCCTTATATATTTCAGAAGAGTGAAGGCTGATGACGTATTTAAGAGATGATAGAAGGGGCTGTGACATTTTGAAGAACAATGTCACATCACTGGATTCACAAGTTTGTCAAGCAGTCAAGCTGAAACTTTCTTGGCTCAGGATAACAGCCTCTCCCTTCTTTTTCCTTGTGACTTGAGTCAGACAAACAAATAATGAATTCTAGTAGAGTGAAAAACAGTTGGAAGATATGTAACATGATCAAAGTAAGCAGACATCTTTATTGGTTATAGATTATGAGTTTTCAAAGATTATTCACTGTACCATGTAATATAGAACTTTTAAACAAAGCGATATATTGTAATATGTAATATTAAGTCAATATTATCTAGTGCAAAAATATGATATTTAAGAAATGGGACATCTCTGTACTTTGCTTTTAGTCAATATAGGGAAAATACAGAATTTTTATATTTTCATTCTAAGAGTGTTTTTCATGCTGTATTAGAAATATTTGTCTCAAAAGTTTCCTCAGCAATACATTATATACTACACTGCTTTCATTCATTCACTATCTTGTAATTACTGAGATGATTAACGCTGAACATGGATGCTCAGTATTTCAATCCCTTGATATTGTTTAATTTCTCTTCACTTTTTCCCCCAAGCCAGGACAAGGAAGCTTTGTACATTCGTTATTGAGGAGCCATGGACTAGAAATGAATTTAGCTGCGTATGTTTTTTACATGGAGGCTTTGGTTAGATTAATTTAGAACTATTTTTGCTGTTGTTTTAAACTATGCATTTTCTGCAGCTCATCTGCCCAACAATCAGGAATGTAGATATATTCATATGAAACTGCTTTCTCATATTTTCAAATTACAGTTCTGCTAAAAAGTAAAAAAAGAGAGAGAGAGAGAGGAAAGGATAAACAAACAAAAAAACACAAAGAAGATTTCAAGAATATTGGTCCAGCTTAACATTTGTTTTATTTTAAATGTATTTTCTCCTCTGCTACATGAACCAAATAATATACTTTTAACAGAAGAATGTACTACAGTTTGGTAGTATTGATAGAATCATGTACTATGGGATGTTAAAAACATTTTTCTGTGCATTCTGTGCAAGAATTATTGTAAAATCTTTTTTTTTTTAAAAAAGGAGAGAAATTTTATTGAAAAGAGCATTTGAGAAACTAACTAAACATTAATAATAACATTCTGATAAAGAAATAAATAAAAAAATGGATTGCATTTATATATTTTCTAGACACCCAAAGTGCTTTACAGTTCCACTATTCATTCACTCACTGGTGCAGGCAAACCACAGTTGTAGCCACAGCTGCCCTGGGGCAGACTGACAGAAGCGAGGCTGCCATATTGCACCATCGGTCCCTCTGGCCAACACCAGTAGGCTCATCTTGTAACCGGAAGGTTACAAGATGAGCTTCCCAACCCACTGAACCACAGTTGTACCAAATAAACCAATATTATCTATTAATTTTAATATTTCTGTAATAACAGAAACATAAGTCCTTTAAAGGTCATGGTGTACGTCAAATGTTTTGCAGAGCGGTTTCAGTAAAAGACTAATAATGGAACAAGAAGCGTGCATCAGTACATTTTTTTTTTTCAAATGAAAAATGCGTGAGGAGTGTCTAGCACACCCACACATTTTCAACAAGTGTGTTTTGAAGTGCAACAAAGGGGAAAATGTCATTACACCAAACTGTGATTGTTAGTGTGATTAGAATTTCAACAGATTGAAAATTCCAGTCATACCAGCCAATAACTATCTTAATACATGTTGATGGACATTAGTTAATCCATTATATTAAATGTAATAAAGTTATTGCTGTATTATCTGTGGATTATATGACAAATGTATAAAATATATTAACTTCTTCATTTTTTTAATGTGCATGCTGCAGCATATCTAAAACCAAATATTAACATGTTAATAACTTTTCAACTAGACAACTTTAGATTGCTGCTATGAAACAAAATATTTCACATATACAAAACTAAACCTAACAAACTAATATTGTTTACAAGCTTAGAGTTACATTTTTTTAAACAGAAAATGTCTCAATAATTTAGATTTTTCTTTTGTGCTATATAAATGTAGAGTAATTTTCCAACTTGCAAACAGCTGGCCTATATCTAATTAAAATTACAGCTTTTCATTTCCCCCCTCACTTAGACATGACTCCCAAAATAATAATGCTTTAAATGTTTGTGGCAAATCTACTCTATAAAACAAGAACTTAAGTTTTTTTCCTTTAATCTTTTAACAGGATCTTTTGAATCATTAAAACTAAAAATAAAATTGACACAAACAAATTGAAATGTCCAGACTACTGAGAGTGCGGAAGAGGAAAAAGAGTAGAGAACACATAGTGAAAAAAAAGCACAAAAACATACTTTGCCTTTCATAGGGGCACATAATGACATAATGAAACACACACACACACAAACAATTAATCCGAGCTGTTTAATGTTGATCAACATCAATTAGTCTACGACTTTTAAATCATGATTATTGTATTTTCTACAGAATGTATGAAGTTTTCCCTGCACACTTTTTCACAATTAAATCTTATGACTTTTTAAGAAAATAAACATTTCAACAAGATAATATGAAAAACAGTCCCCAGAATATCAGTGCAACACAAAATACTCTCTTTGACTCAGGTTCCTGTCAATAAATATATGGCACCATAAGAGAAAGTTAATAGCCCGTGTCTGTTGAGTTCATTTCTGGTGCTTCAGCTCACCCTGCTGGATAATGCATCACTTGTTTAATGCACTTTTAGAATCACACTGTCTGTGTTCATGCATCAGTATGTTTTTCTTTTCTTTTTTTTGTTTCAGGTATGTATAGTAGCCTTGGACAAGTATCAAATATCTCAAAAGTGTTAAACCTTTTAAATTTTGTTAATGATCGCTTGTGGAAAAAACAAAGCAAATTTGATCATTTTTGTGAAATATTTCAGCAGTTTGCCATCTAATGAATTCTATAAAAGAAACATGCAAAAATTAATATAGCGAAGTCATTGTTAACAAACTCAAACTAGCATTTACCATACTGTCGACACGTTCAAACTTTTCAGCAATTTTATTTGTTCATTCACTCGGTTGCTGTTACCGTACACATACAGAGCTGCAGCTCTCCTGCTGCCAGCTCAACACAACAACCAACAACAACCCCCACAGGACCCAGTGCAAACACTTAAGGCAGCGGGGCATGATTACGGATGCCGTGCAGGTGCGTCCACCTTCCCTGCACGGCACCACAGGCCACGCACGCCACAGTGTACTTTGGTAAATATGTTTTTAAACTGTCATAAAAGTTGTCTTTAATTTTATGAAATCAAATTTTGAAATTTCACATTTGCGAGTTTATCCGCTGTAATTATTTATTATGTTGTTAATGGAGTTTAGAGAACTCTAGATTAATTTATATATATATTAATTTATATTTTATAACATAGAATTCCAAGCAAAATGTAATTATGCAAATTTTCAGAAATGTTACCGAATATGTGTTTGGTAAAGAAAAAAAGTCATAACCCATTCCTATGGCTGTAGTGGTTAGTATCTGCAAAGTTCTAAAATCTGAACAGAAATGTCAGGGACCACTCAGGTACGACTTAAATGCAAGACTTCTGCTAAAAATTTTGAGCCAAAAACATTTTGCTTTTCCAGCTGTAAAAAAATATTTTGTTCAGGTGTTTCTTTTATGTGAGTATTTATTTTTTTTATTTTTTTAAAAAATGTGTTATTAATATTTGAGGAAAGTAGGATAGTTAAAGACAAACACAGTAAAGTTACTGTCAGATTGGCTGTGTGGTTCATCATCTGGCATTTTGGGCAAGATGCACACCTCTGGAGCAATTCTAGTGTTTTATCATATCCCATGTGACCAGCAATCTGGCTATAATGAGTCCCCTGGAAAATCATTTCTCAATGGACTTTGGCACTAACAACTAGGTGTGCTCATATAATCTGTCCCTAATAATTACAAGATGGTGCTAGTGTGCATGGCGAGCCGTCTCTTTGGGTTGTGTCTGCTGGTTGTTACCTTTCTTTTCCTATGTAGCTCTGATGTCTCTGCTTTACTTGTCTATAATGCTGTTCTGAAACTTCAGCCACTAAAACCCCGAACCCTTGATCTGGAAAGTAAGCCAGAAAATCTTCCTCCACTTTTAGCGGACATACCTGACTGCCTACATCACTTACCATTTGCCTTTCCTCACAGGAAGTGCTCTAAAAGACAAGGAAAATGAGGTGGCATCCTGGTATACATTAAGGCTTACCTGAAATCACATGGAGTGTAGAAACCCCTACTCTTACAGATGTGCTACCATCTTTTTGTGCTCTCTGGGACCAGTCCAGTTACAGATTTAGCTGCCATTGCTGGATGTGGTCTGTTGTACCTCCTTCTCCTTTAGACCTGCCGGCAAAGCCTCCACCTGTCTGGCGATGGGTGCAGTCCAACAGAGGTGGCATGAATCTCAGTAGACTTCGTTTGCCGCAACGTGCTCCTGTTAGCAACACTTTTATCACAATCCGGATTTGCCTGCTAAATACCAGGTCATTGTCAAACAAGACTGTTAGGACTGCGCTATCAGGCCTCGCTGGTTCAGAGCCTTATCACCATAAACAGAGCAAGACAAACAGAGATCGATCGGTTTCTGACTTGCAAGGGAAACAGCTGGACCAGGGTCCAGGAGTCAGAGCTCCTCACCCGATCCCAGCAAACTCCAAGCCTTCTCTTGCAGGCTCTTTTATTCAGCTGACCACCCAAACACACCTCCCATTGTAAAACACAAATGGTGTCATCAAAGTTAAAACATTGTGTGTGTATGTGTGACTTCCCAGTAATCACAAAAGGTCATCTCCCTTCAGCCCTGTATATTGCCCTACACAGGTGAGCCCATAAAAGGGCAGGATGTAACATTCCTTGAGAGACAAAGACCCAGAATTTTCACACGGAATCCGCCTACAGTTAACATTCTAGCCTCCCCCACCATCCTAGGGAGAAGGATAGAAACAAAACAATGTCTCTGATCAAACAGTTTAGGACAAGGTTTACAAATGTAAGTACAAAAATGACAACTATTATCAAAGTCACCCTAACAAAGACTTTTATCCTAAATGACTATTTTATCTCGTCAGGACTGGATTTTTTTTTCCTGATGAAAACTTTGCTTCTACCCGCTAAGTTTTCTTCTTTCTTGGAAATCCTTCCCCCCGATTGTTCATTTTTCAGCTCTCCCCAGACCAATGGTAGAGGTGGAGGGCTAGCTTCAGTATTTAAAAACAATTTTCACTGTTGGCAACTGCCACCTGTTTCATATCCCAGCTTTAAGTGCAGCTTTTCAAACTGGACTGCGCCCCATCAGTTCTCGGCGCTGTGGTTTATTGTCCACCGAAATGCGTTAAGGATTTTAATCTTTAATCTCTTTGCTAATCTTTAATCTCTTTTATGACTTACTGGGGAGTCTTATGTTAGGATACGTTTCAATTGTTGGTGATTTTAACATCCATGTATGCTGTGAGACTGGACCACAAGTAAAAGACTTCCTTGCCCTTATTGACACTTTTAATCTCACTCAGTGGGTGAATGATCCAACTCATGAAAAAGGTCATACACTCAATCTGGTGTTGTCATATGTCAAGGACTGTCAAAACTCAGAGTGACTGCCAGTGACTGAATGGAGCTAAATCACAGAGCCATATATATGTGCCCAAGGGTTGTACTGAAGCAATCAAGTGATGAATAACTGTTTTCCAGTATGTTGTTTTGCAATGGTTATTTATTTATTTGCATTGTTGATTTGTTTTTCACCGAAGCATCTAATAAAGCATAATGGAATACAATTTTGCCTCTTTCTTGTAAGATGCTGTAATAGAATGAAACAATAATGCCAGGTATAAATAAAGACAGTAAATTGAATGATTTACAAAACACTTATTTTATTTCTATTAGATCTGAAAATGTATAATACTACAACCTGAAACGACAAATTGGACAAACTGGACCTGGGCTTGTTGCAGGGATCTGAAGTTTCTAAACATTTTGA
>VUQR01020827.1:0-11364 GCA_015108515.1 Hemichromis elongatus
TCTTTCTAGCGCAAACTGGGCGATTAACAAACGAGAGAGACGCGACTAACGACAGAAAAGCCGATCAGCTGATCACTGATCAGTTTCATGATTGAATTAGAAACAGGAGAGGGAGGGAGAATGAGGGAAGAAGTGACAGTTGTACAGCATGAAGACACAGAATAACTCCAGCTTTGTGTCTTTTTTCATTCTAGCTTAAGTGTGGGACAAATCGCTTCTTTTTCACCTCAGGATGGATCTCCGACGGCCAGTCCAGCTGTGGCTCTATATAGCGGTTGTTAAGCTTAACGTGGAAATACTATAAAAACATACAGAGATGAACTTACACACTTGCTTTACTTCTCTGTGTTAGTTTTCCCGGAGGTGAAATACAGCGGTTTGGAAGCACGTAGTGAGGCTCCAAATGCTAAACCAGACCGCTGACGGGTCTAGGAGACAACAGCCGGTTAATCACGTGATGCATACTGCTTCGATGCGCTGATCTCGGTTAAGCCATGTAGCGCGTTTTGAGAAGTGATTTTGTGATACTTCGGATGGAATTACATTTTTTTTATTTCTCTCCGATCCAGTAATTTAGGTCAGTATCAGACCAATACCGATACGTAATATCGGATAGGTCCATCTCTAATTTATACCCTTACAAAAAAAGAAAAGAAAAGAAAAAAAACCCCCCGCCAGTCCAGCACTGGTTGAAGTATCAAGTCTTTTCAAGTAAACCGTTCAAGTCCAATTCAAGTCCCAAGTCATTGGTGTAAAAGTCCAAGTCAAGTCCAAGTGTTAGAACATTTTTTTAAGTCAAGTCTGAAGTCATAAAATTAATGACTCGAGTCTGACTCGAGTCCAAGTCCTGTGACGAGTCCACACCTCTGGTTCCAACTTTCATGCTCTTTATAAAGCAACTTATTAGAAAGAGTTACCGACTGTGTTTGGACAGATGCAATGTGAACATAGATAAAACACCCACATATTTTTCTCCCTCTTGTAAATAAATGTAATTTACAGCTGCTGAGACGAAATTCCCCTCAGAGTTTTAGGCCCGCCAAGCTCAGCTAAATCAACCTCGACTACAAGAACTCTAACAGGAGGTTGGTCATCAAGAAACTGTTTGGAATACAGGATCAATGAGAGGGGACGCAGCAGTGAGAGCAAGAGAGATTGCTCAACACAGCTTCCTTTAGTTACATGAAGGTACACACACACACACACGCACGCTCACACAGTCTTATCTGTAGTCTGAGGGCGTCACTCAGAGTTAGTGAGGTCCCCTGCACAGAATCAGTCGCCACAACTCTCCATGCCTTTTGATTACTCCTTTAGATCTCAGCAGGTGAAGGACAATATTGTTAAGGCATTGTATGGGGAACCTAGCTTCAACCCCGCAGCTGTACCTCACATTTGCATTTGTTTCTTTCCTGCTGAGTTCATAGCTCTCTGTGGCTCTGCACTGAAATCCCCTAGGAGCATATATGTGGATCATTATTTATAGGAAAAAAAACATTTCCTGGATTTAGCTTAATTAGATCTAATTATGTGTATATACAGTATATGTATATATCTCTGTGTGTGTGTAAATCTGACATTAAATGGACTAGAGTTTATCTGGTCATGTGAAGTGATGTGTGACACTGGCAACTGCAGGCTATGATGGGACATTTTCCTTGTGAGTGACCGAACCAACACACCAATCTTGCTCTCTGGTGTTTTTTTTTCTATTCTTTGCCCTTCAAGTCAGATTGGATGTGTGTGCCTGTGAGAGACATGCATCATGTGTTTGTATCACTTCACTTGTGTAGGTGCTTGTTTGCGTGTGTGGGCGGTGGGGTTAAGAAATGGGCTTGTCAGAAGTGAATGATCAGATTAATCAGGTGGAATGTACCAAACAGCAGGATTAAACACAGCGGAGAGAGAAAGAGCTCAAATAGAGTCAGGATCAAGGCACACCTTATATGTGTGTGTGTGCCATGATGTCCAATGAGATTTTTTTGTTTGGTTTTTTACACTATTATGCCATTGGTGTCTAAAAAAATCCCTTTCTGACTTTGCTAAATTATTTTTCTTTGTGAAAAGCCAGGTGACCGCATAAAGGCACACAATCAGTCAGCAGCAGCATTTAAAATGACATCCTTTTGATCAACCTTCCACTTAAAAAACAAGCAAGTATTTCAAAGACGAACCATTTCACTAGCGGGCCTTAATGGCTCTGACTACTCATTCTGTTAAGCAGAATGAGTTGTTCTGGAATAAGACTTGACACGTTGTTTACCTCCCATAGCAATCAACCCATTTAACATTAATGAACCTTACAAGCTTAAACGGATAGATCATCAGCAGAGGAGATAACAGCCTGTGTTTATCTCCTCCATATATCCATTTAGCTACCCAATCACTGATAAACATACATTCTCGCTCTCATTTGCTCTGACAAATATTGATGTTGCTTCGGTTTGTAATGCGTTGGGATGAAAACAATCATCAATATTAATGGCCACTTTATTTGGAGATAATGCTCACATTCATTATCATCCATTAATGTTTGTTTGCCTAATTTGATTGGACTATAACCTCCACAAAGGCGCGTCATGCCCGTTTGTGTCAGGATTCCTGAAAGACTGGAAGATTATTGATTTGAAAGTCAAATGAACTCTGGGAAATCTACTCGTATTAGCTTCTATTTCCGATCAGTGCCATGCCATAGAGATTCTCATAATTCTACCAGGCTAATCTTGATCATATTTCACATCATGTTGCTATCGTGTACCTCATTACGCTTCCCATCAGACTTGCACGGCATTGCCAAACGGTGTGAATCCAATTTTCTTTCCCCTTTTCCCCCTCTTTCACCCACAGTTATGTTTTTTTTTTTTTCAGAGTTACATCTGACTCTTTCTTATATTCATTGCTCGTGTTCTTCCCTCTCCAGGCTGTCTCTCTAGAGCTGCTCTAATTAAACATGGGGTCGGTGGTGGTACAGAGTCTTCCAGTCGAGCAGAGGAGAAAGCCTCTAATTCTAGCTCTCAGGATGGAACTATGACACACAATGGCCCTGCCATCCTCTCTGCCCCCCATAGATTCCCAACTGAAAGCCCTCTCCTCAGGCAGCTTTTTAATAGGCATCCCCTCCCTTAGCACACACCCACGCGCACACAGATAAACACAAATGCACGAGCACACAAACACGTGTGCACCTATGCAGCAACACACATGTACACAACGCACTTACACACACAAGCGCGCACAAGCCATTGACCCCCTGTGTGTGTCTGTCACTTGTGCTGCTGCTCACACTGCTATGGGCCTTTTGAAGTGCTCCTAAGGCCAGATGACGCCTTTTTACTTTTCAAATCATGCAGAGGTGCAACCGCTAAGCTAAAGCTACTACTCTAACTAGCCAGTATTATAAGAGCTGCTCTCAAGGGCAGACCGATGAGGACTAAAGGGTTTTGGCCATTTTCCCCACATGACGTCGATTTTAAAAGCACTTGATGCATGAGGATTTACATGAAAAAGTAATGTGAAAGCAGGTTGTTGCAAATGGATGATGATTCTCTGTGCTAAAGGGATTTCAGGCTGCATGTACTAAAAGAAAAGAAAATCAGCACATCTGATCTGTTTTTATTATTATTTATATTAGCTATATATACAATGTTTTCCAGAAATCTCATTTGTAAATGTATGTAGTCACTGGGGAAACTGTAGAGAATATTTTCATATTTGTTACCGCAAAAAATCTATATAGACTTTTTTTGCGACTAATATGATCATAGATTAAGGTTTGGACGTCATTTTCACTAAATTTCTAATAGGTTAATAAGTGTAGTATTACATATTTGAAAATAGTTCCCAAGAACACATAAAAAGGAAAGTACATCCTCTTTAAATTCTGGGGTTTGCTCGTCAGGAGATAATAAAGAAGCTATTTAGTCCTTACCTGGTCTTAAATTTGGGTAAATACTACCTCAGTATAGCACGTGACATATTAGACCAGGTCATAATTTATTTAACAAAAACTAAACCAAAATGCAGAAGCAGCTTCTGAAAAACTAAATGCTTAGTAGCAGCCAGATTCTATTAATTAAATTTATTTGATTAACTGATTATTATAATGTGTGAAAACCTCTATAAGGGAGAAGCTTTCCTCGTTTGCTGGCATTCAGGTGTGTGTGTTAGCGTAATGTCAGTGATGAAAGACTTTCGCAGTGATCTTAGATCAGTTGCCGCACATCCGTGTGGGAAGCGTTACAAGACTGTTTCTACAGTTAATCATTCTACAGTGAGATTATTCACAAGTGGAAAACATTCAAGTCAGGCATCGATCTTCCCGGGTGTGGATGTCCCACCAAATTCACCCCAGGGTCAAACTGCGTAATAATCAGAGAAACTCCAAACATCGATCTGAGACTCTGCAAGCCTCAGTTAGCATGTTAAAGTTCATGAAATTATAAATACAATAAGAAAAAGGCTTACAGGAAAAAACCTTTTCACTCTAAAGAACAGCACGGTTTGCAAAGTTTGAAAAATTGCATCTGAACAAGCCACAAGACTTCTGGAACAATGTTCTTTGGACAGATGAGACTAAAGTGGAAATGTTTGACCATATACTATATACTAGATACCACCAAGGTTGGAGGTGGAGTGGTAAGGAATTGGTTTCTTTTGAAGCCACAGGACCTGAGGGCCTTCCAGTAACTCAACCATAAACCTCTCTGTATACCAAAGTATTCTAGAGTCAGCTAAAGCTTGACCAAAACTAGGTCATGCAATAGGACAATGATCCTATGCTTTATGGCTTTGAGAGGGCTGTGTATAAACTGATGCCAGCAAACCTCAATAAACTGAAGCAACGCTGCAAACAAAACTGGGCCAGTATTCATCCATAAAGATGAGAGAGACTGATAAAGTCGCTTTCACTTCAAGTTATTGCTGTTAAAGGTGGTTCTAATAGCTACGGACTACATTTCTCACACTGTGTCTTCGTTCTGGGTTAGTTGTGGTTGAAACTGTTAAGGACCTGATGATTTCTGAATAGTAAAACGTTAGATCTGAAAGAGTTTCTTTCTTTTCCACCTGAGTGCAACTACTTCTTTGAGTTTGAGTAACATTTTCAAACAGCTTCCAAGCAATTTTACAGAGCCCTTTTTGCCCCAAAAAATGAAACCATACATTTTAGACATTATTAGAAGATATTATTAGAAGATGTAGATCTTTAATAGGAAGGAATGGTCTTAGGGATTATTCCCACCAGGAAAAAAACAAGGAAGCCCAAAAGCCAAAGAAATAACTTCATATCCTGTAAGGGCTGCTATAGCTTCAAGGTTATGTGTGGGTATGTGCTGCTAGGGATGGGGGTGGCGCTAAGCTGTATCCTGCTCGTCCAGGGTATTGGATCTTTGTTGATGTGTTTTTGCCCTGAATGATAATTCTGCCTGTTGGAAAGACTAGGGGTTGTTGTGCAACATCTTGGCACTCATCTCTTCCCTCATTTTCGTGCCATCTTCTCCCCTCCGTCACACTCTGTCCTCACTCTTCTTTTCCTTCCAGCTACACTCCTTCAGTCCTCTGTGCCCTCTAAGACTGTAGATGTGCCTTAACAAGACAAAAAGACAGTGTTCACACGGGGTGGGAAGAACGAGACAGAGAGAGAGCTCATCTGCCGAGTGTGACGCCCATTAGGTATTGATCTGTTTAGGGCAGCAAGGGCAAGTTTTATGTTCGTAACTATACGCTGTAGACGGGGGAGAGGAGACAACAGGAGAAAGTTGGCTCCACGTTGGCCTCTGTGTGTTGATCTGATTTCTTTTCAATGATAAACAAGGTTGGTCGGGGGCACGACTGTGGAAGAGAGGGAGAAAATTAGGCAGCTGATACATCAGCCTGCTTGTGAAATCTCTCCTTGCTGATGTGGATAGACTATAAGCCCATTGATCTGGAGGGAGACTTAATTTGCTCTGGCACTAATGCAGGAGGGAGCTAACTTCATGTTGTTAGCCAGCGTCAGAGCCAAGCTATGTTCAATTAAACCTTGTAACAAAGGCAGGGAGTAGCATTTACAACTGGCCTGTATAATCTGATCCATGAGACAGAGTTGTATTATGGTACTTTTTAGACAGTCGTGACTTTTCTTTATGTAGGTGCTCAGTTATTTATGTCTGATTTTGTATTTCTAATGTGAAAGGTAATTAAAAAGCTCTTTGTTATATGAAGACATATTGCCTCATGTGGTGCAAGCCATTTATCATTTTTATAGCTTTCTGCTTATTCAGACAAAGTATCTGCCTGAGGGTAGATTCAGGCTGTTTTTGTTTGAGCATCAGGGGCTTTCCCAGGCTCAGGGCTTCACAGGTGATGAGGGTCCCACTGGGTGCCTTGTCACCCCTTGGAGATAGGGTGGGTGCCAGGGTGTGTCATGGGTGCTTGTCTGGGAAGATGCGATTTCCCAATGACAAAGCGCTGTAATAGTAGGTTTGGCTTTAGTCATAAAGCAATTGCGCTAATCCACTGTTTTACCAGCAAAGCTATGAGAACACCCACACTGTAAAGGGGTCTGAGTCAGGCTTCAAAGGTGGGGGGAGCAGATAAAGACCGTGGAAAGATCCAAAACAGAAGAAAGAGAAGAACAGAAATGAAGTTATTACGCAAAACAGGTGCAGGGTTATTTAGCTGCCAGATGTACACTTTGTTGTGGTAATCCCTAAACTGAAGACACAGTATCCACGCAACAAGAGTTGGACTCAGTCAGGTGTTTAGAGTCTCGGTAAGTGAATGTACGCTTGATAGGCTTGCTACAACTTGCTCCACCAACCCAACTCTTCTCCAAAACACACTCTTTTATCCGCACACAAGCACACAGCCCGGTGAGCAGATTAAATCTGACAGATAAGCACCTTTACTTGCAGGTGTTGGAGCAGGGTCTATGCATCTTAAAGAACCACATTGGGCAGATATTCATCTCGCTCTCTCCTTTTGCTCTTAGCACTGCTGTATATCTGTGTCTCTAGACTCTTTTTCCCTGACTATACTGCATTACTGCCTTGATGCTATGCATGGTAATACCTAATGACATGAATCTGGACTCAGTACCATGTTGCACAATCTGGGACTGAGAAACAACCCAAATGTGGCAGTAGCCCTTCTGTGATCTTAATACGACACCTGATACTCCTATACCAAGTTTAGGTGGAAATAAATCTCAAAGATTTATTTTGCAGCTTATCAGTTGGTGGTATCTTTGAAGGTGATTTCAGAGATTTGTGTAGCTTGGGAAGAATGATAAGTTCTTTCTTTGGTATTTTTTTTTGTTCTGTAACATACAATAGATACAAACCTGGTTTTATGTGAGTTCAGTCAACAATTTCTATGTTTATTGCCTGAGTTTAGCAATGATAGATTATTGTCGATATGGGTTGTAAAGGCAATTCAGTAATATAAATTGGCACATTCCCTAATCATTGTAATTGTATAATTTTGTTAACTAATTGGATGTATCGGACTTAAATACTATATGCTTTTATTCATTTCACAGCTCATTATTTTATCATAGACTGCATATGAAAATGGATGCTCCAGGTCTAAAGAGTAAAGTCAGGTAAAGTAGACCTACAGGGGATAACTCATTCGGTTCCAAACTGAAGTCAGAGGTACACAGGTGCATATGTAGAGATCTATGAGAAAATCATCCTACTGCTCACTTGTATTATGAGCTAAGTAAAAAGTCCCTTCTGTGAAATATTGTTCCATTTAGAGTGACATAAACAATAAAGGAGGGTACGCTTTGAGGTGTATCCTACCTTGTGAATGAACAGTATTTGCTGTATGAGCATGCAGTGTCCTGCGACCAAGTTGGCGACCACATTTAGAGATGCTCTTCTTTTCAAATCAGTTTTATATATACAGAGCCAAATCACAACAACAGTCGCCTCAAGGCACTTTGTATTATAAGGTAGGCCCTACAATAATACATACAGAAAAAACACCCAACAATCACATGACCTGCATACATTAATTGAACAAGTGGTTATTTGAGTTACTAATGCCTTCGTATCAGTTTGAAGCTGTCTCGCTGCTCGCCAGGGCCAGCAAGAACTGTTACTCACTGGATATTTTCTCTTTTTTTTTTCAGACCATTGTCTGTAAATCGTAGAGATGACTGTCTGGGAAATCCCAGTAAATCACCAATTTCTGAAATATTAACACCCATGCCAAGTTAAAAGTCACTTTTGTTCCCTATTCTGGAACTATGTTTGTGCAGGTTAGACCTTCACCATGAATAAACACACCGAGTTGCTACTGTAGATGTTTGTGTTAACAAGCATTTGAAACTTTTGCAGCTAAAAAGTAGCTGTGATTATGTATTGCAGTTAACTGCTCTGTGTTTCTGAATGCCTCTCTTTTGTGCTCAGTGTTGTGTGTAAAAGTGATTTTTACTTACAGTAAAAGACATATAACATAATCACATCACTCACGCTGAATATCATGGCTAATTGTACTATACAGCTGTGATGTACTTGAAACAAAAGCCTTCCAGTGGCTCGTGCTAGGAACAGACTGAGAAAAAAAATGGTAGGTATTCGTTAAATTAACGGTTCACAATCTGTGTCAATGAAGCATCTGTGAACTGTAAGAAAAAAAAGGCACAAACTTATGAGTGAAGTTCTATTTTAGTAATTAAGCAATTTCTGGACATCTTTGCATATGTTTCTACAAAGACTTGGGGACCTCAGAATAATTATTCCCATATGTTTCCCAGTCAGTATTCCTCCCTAATTAATATGGCCCCAAATAAAACACGGGAACAGGAATGCAAATACAACAAGACTGTCATGGCACATTCTGGATATTTATGAGAACACAAGAACTATGGACTAGAAGTACATCATAGCAACTATGATATAATACACAATGAATTAAAAGCTCTGTCAACAAGTTGTTTTCCTCCTGCCATCTCATCACACAGCTTTCACTGTCCTTCTCTGAGGTGTCAGTGTGGTAAAGATTGTAGAGGTTGGCTGAAAGTCACTTGAGGAGAAACTGGCATTTTCCCCCCATCACTCTGTTTTGTTCATCCATGATCCAAATGCCTGTATTTACTTGTAAAGGCGTGGGAAATACCGGTCCCCACCTATCTGCGCTTCCATTCCTCATATTTTAACAACCCCTCGCTCTTTCGCTGCTTTTGCCTGCCTGGCTTTTAAGTTACTTTTCAAAGCAATGTGTGCCATTAACCAACTGTCAATGTAAGGGCGCTTGGCACACGGATTAGATTTTGATGGCTTTTCCCGAATGTGGAGGCTGTACAAGTGTCAAAACTTTTTTCGATCCAACTTGGAGAAATTTTTACTTCCTCCCTGTCATTTAGTTCCATTTTCAAATTAGTCAATTCCTGGACACTGGGTCAGGTTTTAATACATCAGAGAGAGCGCATGTACTTGCTAAAGCCCACAAAGAAACCCTCTGAGCACCTTTTCCATGACTGAGGCTCGCAAATGGAATTGCTGGTTTCACCTCCAGGCTTTTAGGAAAAGAGGACAGGAAGGCATACAGATGGATGATTTTCAGTCTAATCACTATCCTTAAATTTCTAAAGAGATGCTGCAGAGAAAGCCAAAAAGCAGAAAATGGGCCATATAACTCTGCGTTAGTGTGCGTCTCTGTACACGCTGCTACTGTTTTAAATGACATTTTCATCTGTACCTTCAGCTCTAGCAATTTACATTCATCTGCCTGCATCTACATGAGTGGCCTCGCTGTGTTCCACTTAGACTTAACCGAGATGTATTTTTCTTGCTTTTTTTTCTTTTCTTCGTTGTTACCATTCGCTCCCCCATCCCACGAGAGATAGAATAAACACACACATGCACACAGACGCGTCAGTATGACAACAAATGCTCGCTTTTTGTCCGAGAACAGTCGCTGTCTGTAATGAGACTAAGTGTGGCCAGGCGGACGGACAAATGAATGAAACGGCTACAGAATCATTGGCTGTGTTTGATTTGCCTCCACTAATTCAAAGAGACCATCTGATAAATTGAGAGGATGGGATGTACATCAGAATAGCAAGAGGTGCCTCTTTGTTGTTCCCCATTCCTAACCAAATCACACCCCAACCCCCGCTAGAACACCCAGAGGGGAGAATGTTTCCCTTGTGTGTGTGTGTGTGTGTGTGTGGGAGAGAAAGGGTGGGGGTTGCTAGGAGGTGTGAGCTTTCTGGAGGTCCTGCAGAAAGCCAATGAAGGAGAACTTGTGTCAACATTCTGCTGGCAGTGATGAGCCACAAAGCCTCCTAGCCAAACATCCAAAGGGCCTCATCACCTCTGTGCAAAAAAAGCAGGGCCGCCCTCCTACACAGCTTCTTTATATGCAGATTAGTAAGATGAGTTGGCTTTAGATGATTCCGATTATTGATTTGAGCTTTAGTAGGAAGTTAACATTTGAAATCGTGGTTGTATGTATAACTGATATTACATTACTGTATGTGTTTTTTTGTTTTTTTTTAAAGAATAAAAAGAGAACCGAACTCCCGGGGGCCTGCAAACATTCTAATCTAACCCATGGATGGCTTTCAAACAGGTGAAGAAGGACATACATGTCGGACGTCTTTGTTTTACAGCTTTTCCTGCTAAAAAAAACAACTCCCTCATAGCCATTCATATCACACTTCAGTATTTAAGTGATGGGTAAAGATTTATATGACAGAAAAGTTTAGTTATTTCCGTTTTTACTAAGGGGCTACAGCAGGAAATACAGTAGAATATTTTCTGTGTGTTTTATAATTAAAGGACAGTCTGGGCAATGAGCAGGCAGAAAATGTCTACATTTATTTATTACAATTTAAGCCCTAAAGAACTGTGCTTACAGAATTCTTTGCTACAGCAGCATTTTTTTATCATGTAGATAATCTGAGCCATAATGTTGGAATTTAACTTATTTTTCCTATATTAAGATATCTCAGGAATTTAATGTATAGTTAAACTACTTCACACTGACAGAAAGGGAAATTCTGCTGATTTGGCCCATTTAAGATCAAAGAGGCCCACGAGGAAAAACGAGTGTGACATCCCCGGTTTAAATCCATTTTTGTCCGGATGGATTTAAACCGTGTAGGCGTTTTGTGATCCGTCTTGGATTGGGACATCTAACAGCATCCACGCTGTCTTGTTTCAACACTAAATCCTATGATAACAAGTTTTATTTATGAATCTTTTTGTATTTTTATTGTGTTCATTTTGCATGAATGGCTATTTGCAGTTCTTGACTTCGTTGTTATATGTGCATTTGTTTGATATATTACACCCTTTAAAGGTGAATGAATAATCACGCCTCAAATGGCAATTGCATTCCCCCCCCCCCCCCCCCCCCACAAACAAACAT
>VUQR01020828.1:0-10958 GCA_015108515.1 Hemichromis elongatus
CTTATCTTAATGACCTTGTAGTACCATATCACCCTATCAGAGCACTTCGCTCTCACACTGCAGGCTTACTTGTTGTTCCTAGAGTATTTAAAAGTAGAATGGGAGGCGGAGCCTTCAGTTTTCAGGCCCCTCTTCTATGGAACCAGCTTCAGTTTGGATTCGGGAGACAGACACTATCTCTACTTTTAAGATTAGGCTTCAAACTTTCCTTTTTGCAAAAGCATATAGTTAGGGCTGGACCAGGTGACCCTGAATCCTCCCTTAGTTATGCTGCAGTAGGTGTAGGCTGCTGGGGGATTCCCATGATGCACTGGGTGTTTCTTCTTCGCTCACTATGTGTTAATAGACCTCTCTGCATGGAATCATCCTTGTTATTAATCTCTGTCTCTCTTCCACAGCATGTCTTTATCCTGTCTTCCTTCTCTCACCCCAACCAGTCGCAGCAGATGGCCCCGCCCCTCCCTGAGCCTGGTTCAGCCAGAGGTTTCTTCCTGTTTAAAGGGAGTTTTTCCTTCCCATCGTCGCCAAAGTGCTTTCTTATTGTTGGGATATTTTCTGTATGTAATATTGTAGGGTCTGCCTTACAATATAAAGCACCTTGAAGTGACTGTTGTTGTGATTTGACGCTGTATAAATAAATAAATAAATAAAATTGAATTGAACTGGTCTGTGTGCTCTTGGCATCTTGGTGCAGATGCTCTGAGCTGCTATAACTAACATTGGCTTAGTTGTTACTACAATAACGTAAAATAATCACGTGGGCATTTTATTATCATTTTCATTATCATCTGAGGGGGCACAAAAGCTAACCTTCAAAATAAAACAGGAAATAGCCTGCAGAAGGCTCACAAAGGCAGACATGAGAACGCAAAGAGGCAACAACAAGTCCGACAGAGGCTGTGGAATAACGCAAAACGAATACAAGCAGAGAAATGTAAATATGTAGAGTAATGCATCACTTTAAAATCAAAAAAGATTCATTTGTCATATATATTGTGTTTTTGGCTCACAAGACGACAAAATGTGTATTAAAGCGCTTCTAAAAATAGTTCCCCTATAAAAGGTGCAGTAACCCACAGTTTCATTTTAAAGTCAAACTTCATAGTTTGAGCTCATTTTAAACATTTTCTTTCAGCTCCTTCAGGGACCACAGTTGATTTGGAGCCTCTGGCAGACAAAAGCGTGAAAACATTTAGAGATGGACTCGTTTTGTTGGTTTTGGAATCGAGGAAAATGCAAACTAACAGCAGACTTTTGTATTTGATATCTGAGACTTTTGGCCCTCTTCGTGCCAAAGTAATCTAAAAGAAAAAAAGTCCAGCCGGCCTGCGCTCACCTCTCTCTCTCCTGCTCCAGCAGGTTGGTGAAGTCGTCGCTCTTGTTGATGAAGTCGGCGTGCTTTTGCTTCTCGTTGTCCAGCTCCATGACGGTGCGGCGGTGGCATTTCTCAGCCAGCAGCAGCTGCTCCAGCATCCGTCTGTACGTCTCCTTCTGTTTGTCCTCCAGACGGTCCAACTGAGGGGGAAACACGTCAACACTCATTATGGACAACATCCCGCTCTCCGACACCGCATCTGCCAGCACAATATCCCAAACCGTTGGCCATGGTTACGGTGAGTTGCACTTGTGGGAGAGACTCTCTGCACACAATTCAAAACTTGTCACGCTTACTGCACATTTGTTCAGCCTTTTTTCCTCCAGTGCAGCCGCAGATTTCACCCAGCGTGGAAAATCAGGTTTTGCTGGCTCAACAGAGAATCACTTTAGGATCTAATTTCACTCTTTTTTTTTTCATGAACTCCAAACCAAAGTTTTGCAAGAACTGTTTTATAGCTGGATACAAGTTGAATTTGCTCAGTGTGTGTCTGACTGAGCACAGTGAGGTCATGATTTCAGGCTGTGGCTACTCCACCTTCCTCTCTAGATCATGTGTTTTCTGTGTCTTACAGCTGAAACCTCGACTTTTCCTTTTCAGTTTCGGTTCACTTCACAGTCTCATTTACTCTGTGTATCATCAAGTAATTTCTTTTATTATTAATATTATTTATTTCTTAAATAGCTTGGTACCTATGAGATTAAGGCATTTTTCCCACTGTTTGCTCTGATTAAGTGTAAAAACATGTCATTTCCTTTTAAATGATGAAATAAAAGTAATCAGTGATCTCGCTGACCTCAGCCATGGGCTTCTCGTACACGTCGTCCGTGCTGCTGCGGCTGTGGGTGAGCAGGGCGTCTCTCTGCAGGGCCTGCAGGGGTTTGGTGGGCACAGCGGAGCCGTAGTGGGCCTCTAGAGTCTCCGGTCGGGTTCTCTCCGACTTCAGCAGGCCGATGATGTCCTCTCTGGCCTGAGGAGACACAACAATAAAGGCCTATTGCACACATCCACCACGTTCATATGTTAGATTGTGGATATTTCTTTTCAGAGGTTTAATCAGAGCCCTGAGACACTCGAATGAGACAATACTGACTCCAAATATCACACTATACAAACACCTTTACACCTTTACAGTTGAGCAATGCAATAAAAACACAGATTATAAAACTAACCTTTGATGATTTTAATCTAAAATAAGCTCTCCAATAAAATACTAAGACAAGAACTAAAACATCATCAACTGCCAGCAGCTGGCTGAAACAAGCATTATAATATCATATTTACTTGCTTACACTTTGCAGATTTGCATGATACACATAATCCTTCTTTATTTCATACCGAGCCCTGGTGCAGCGCCCCTAGTCATCATTTGTTTAAAATAAGATGTTTTAACTCCTCCCTCTTTAAGCTAACGTTTCTTCTTTTCTTTTTTTTTGCCTGTCCCGTTTGGCTCTTTTGCCATCAGAATTATTGTGTAAAAGCCATGTTTATTTTATTTTATTTTCACTTGCTAAGTACGGGACAGACTTGACTGGGGAAAAGAAAGAGGGAAAGAAAAACAGCGGAGAAGAGGGACAGGGATAAAGGGCAAAAACCAACAAAATAAGCAGACAAAAAATACATATATCAATCAGCTGGATCGCCTGTTGAGAAAGAAAAAAAGAGAAAACAAGCAGAAGAAAAAGAGAGCAATATAATAAACAACATTACAATGATCTATGGGAATATATCAGTAAATACTAAATATTAAACATTATTGTGCAGCACGTAAGATCGACAGCGCACAGTGTGCTTTGAGGTCGGAGCCAAACAGGGTGTAGTTTGTGTGTGTGAGCACCCGTGTGTACACCTGTGAGCATCTCTGAGCATGAGCGCGCTTGTATTTAAAAGGTTCCTTCATGTAACGATCTGCTAGAGGGTGTGGGGAGCCACAGCCCCGTCCTCCACGGCATGAAGCAGGTATGGAGGAGATCAAGACTCCAGACATCCAGAGGCCCTCAGAATAAGCTAACGTTTCTCTGATAGGCTGACCTCATAAACAGAAAGTTTAAGCAGCAAGTGGGAGGGGCTTCTGTCCATATTCTTATTCTGTCTCTGTGATATATAGAAATAGAAAAACCCACATACACCGACGTCATTATTTGCACTTTGGCCATGTTTAATACGAGCAGCCACTGTTTGAACCGCATCCATGCGACAGGAACTAAGAGGCAGAGCAGATCCCCTTCACGCTTTATGTGTAGTCTCATCCCTGACCTTTCTGGTTTGAGCCAGCAGAGAGCGCTGTTTCCTTCATGCAGCATTTCATTTCACAGATCTACAGCTAGTTTGACGCCGAGTCCTGAAAGCTGCTTGGTTTATTGAAAGCATCACACTCACCTCTATTTTCACAGCACTGGAAATATACGTTGATTTAAAAAGCTGTTTTTATGTTTCAGCCATTTAAAACATCCGCACAGTTTCACCAGAGAGGGCCCAGCAGTCTGCTGCTCCACCCTGGTCTTTAGGCCCAGTGATGGAGTTTTACCTTATTTTGATGTTTATGGTTTATGTTTAAGTCCTTTAGGTTTTCTGATTTTCGCCCTTTATGTGTTTCATGTCTGCGTGTTTTATGTTGTCAAGTTCCTGTTGTCATGTCTGCATTCCATGCTGTTTCCTGTTTTATTGTGAAAGTCCCTGTCCTGTGTGTAGTGTTTCTAGATTTGCTTCCCCTCGTCTCGTTAGGTCTGATTTGTCACAGCTGTGTTCCCCATCCTCTCGTTATCTTTCTGTCAGGTTGTCTGTCGTTTCATGTCCTGTTTCCGCGCCTCCATGTCGGCCGGATTTTCCATGTTCAGATTTGTTCTTTGTCTTTTGTGTTTAGCATTTAGTTTGCTCTGTTTAGTTCTAGATCTGCCTTTTGTACCCTTTTTATCAGCCTTATTAAACGGCTCGCCATTTGTTGATATCGAGTTTTGTTCCACGTTCCTTCATGTCTGCCTTTTAGGTCCACTCTTCACAATTCATACAGTCTGCTTCGGCACACTGACAGATTCACTGTATGCTGTGATATCTGTGTCAGAGCTCGTGTCCTTACTTTGTATCTCTCATGCAGCTGTTATCACAGCCAGCTGTGGATCCTGAAGATTAGAGTTGTGATCTCATAGAAAGCTTTAAAACTCTGTCCTAATGTTTTCTTACCTTCCTCTGTCCTTACCCTACAGGTCACTAATAAGCTATTTAGACCAATTCATGGTGCTGCCGAGATGACACAATAAATCTGCGTAATAGAAGTCCAGAAAGTGAGCAAGAGAAAAATTAAATTAAACAAACTCAAGGAGACGAGGAGCTGAAAAAAAAGCTGAAGAGTTCACAAACAGACAAACTGTAAGAAAAAGCACAGCAGAAGGACGGAAAGTCGAACTGCAGCCTGCCAAAAACTGCATTTCCCCACATGTCCGCTCAAGCCTGACGCTAAAAGTGACTTACAGCTTGTGGGGCTACAAATGTCTGGATGAACTTCCTGCTGTCACTTAAAGGAGCTTCGCCCTGAACTTTAGGTACTGACAAAATCCAGGTGGATGAGTAAAAACAACTGACCTCCAGGAAAAATTAATTTTTCATAGGGACTGAATGCAGCAGGTGCTTATTCATGTAAACATGTTTATTTGTGCTGTTAAAGTTAGACATCCCAACATGGGAGTCTGTGGGGACTGACTCACAGTTGGAGCCAGCCTCTAGTGGCCATAGGAGGAACTGCACCTTAACGTTGGCTCGGTCCAAACCTCTGAACAGTGTTTGTGCTGTCAGTGACTTTTAGGGCATTTTTAATTTCATTCTTAATTGCTCAAAGAGTAGAAACCAATTGATGACATCATAGTCCCTACATCCATCTTTTATTTACAGTCTATGGTCAAATGAACGCTCCTGTCATTGCTGAAAATGTGCTTATTTAGTTTGAATCTAAAGCAAAGCCTGACCCTAAATGGGTCACTGGTGACTTGGCAACGTTCCTTTGTCAAACAGGAAGAGAAAGCACTTGTATGCTGGGGAGTATTTTCAGCAGCAGTTAATCCACATTTGATACTCATGTGAGTGTTTGTTGCAAAGGGGAGGTTGTATGTATGTCTGGTTTAAATAAACTGCAGTGTGTGTGTTCATAGTGATGAAGTATCATATCACCCGAGGGGAGAGTGCGGCTCACTGATGTGTTTTTAATAGTTCTTGGATGATAGCGGAGCTCAGAGGAATAAGATATAGAAAGGTTTAATCCACAGTAGATGCATGTGATCAGCGTTAGTTTAGGTGTATTTATGAGATTTGTGGACGTGGAGAAAACACATGATGACGTTTGGTGTATTTCTGGCTCTTTCGTGCTGCGGCACACTCTCCTTTTGTGTCTAAAATCCTGATCCGAGCACCTGACACGTGAAACAAAGCAGAACAAAAGCAGCTCTTCCTGTGCGAGACGTCGCTCCGTGCTGATTATTTCTCTGCCTGATGGAAAATATTCAACACGCCCAAACAGATGAGCAGGATGGAAACAGAGGGCGAGGCAGCAGCATCCTGCCTCTCCGCAGAGAGCTTTATAAATGTGCCTCTATTAGAAAATCATTATCAGAGTGGAACCCAGAAGCAGCTGGTGGGCTGTTTCCACAAAAATCTCACCCATCACATGCTGTGAAACATCAGTGTCTCAGCGATGATGAAAAACTCCACTGCATTTATGGCTTTCACATCCACAAACAGCTTCAGGCAAAGAAAAAGAAAGGAAATAATCAACACTTCAGCTGAAACGACATCTGAGCTGCCAAATAAGCTCTGCTGCACCATCTCAACCAATACAGTTAATTATTAAGACAACTGATCCTACTGTAATGAAACTGTCACCGAGTCAGCGGATTCAGTGGGGTGTCCAGCATGTTCTCAGAGGTGCTGCAGGTATAACACCGACGCCGTGGCCGACATCATCACTGTCTGGTGGTATGATGGCTGATCCTGAACCATATACGAACTGATGTCAACACTGTTTCACCAACCTGACTCTTAGGTTTTTAACAGACAGCCACAGAACATGTCCTGCACACACTCTAGGATTACCAGAGCATGTGTTTTTAAATATAATGAAGCTATTTGCACATTTACATTACATTACAGATGAGAGGAAACAACTGTCCGATGGCTAAAAGAAGCAGCAGAAAGAGCCTCCTGCTGGTCGTGGTAGAAGAGATAAAACATGAGGTGGAAGCCTGATGGGCAGTGACCACCCTGGGGAGGCTGGAGACCCCCTGGTGGCCTTTCCTCCAGCTCAGGGCTACATCCATTTACACCAAATGGAGTAATGAGTCATCTTTGATGTAATGAAACCCCCGAGCCAGCATTGATAGAACGCTTTTCTCGCCAATCAGACAACTCGGAGAGCTTTAAGGTAAGAGCCAGAGTTAACTATACATTCATGCAACACTGCTCTCGTTAAGCACTCGGTCTACTTCACATCCACAACTAATAAACGATCATCACTTGAGCTGACATGCATGTCTTTGGACCTGTAAACAAGATTAAACCTGCTGACTGATGATCCACTCCGGCGGCTCTGATAAGCTCATTTTTGCCCCGTGAACGAGAACGAGTCGACGGTTTGGTTAAAAAAATGCACGTTAGTTTAGGGAACATGGTTAATGTCAACAACTACATCGAGCTACTGAGCTTTCTCATTAAATAAGGATATTTCTTTGAACTTTAACCAACCACCATCTGAATGCCCATATTCCCTCTCCGGCGTAGTTGGCTGCTCTGAAACCACCAGGTCATTAGAGATTTGTATGAAGTCAGTTGGCAGACACAGAAACGTGTACAGATGGTGTGCATTAATATCTATGTGAACATGTGATCGCTATACAGTGTGGAAATGTTCATGAGCGTAATAACAAATGTGCTGTTAAATTAAATCAAATCAAATCGGAAAAAAGAGATAAAGGCTGATTTTTTAATGCAACTGTTGCAAGGTGCAAACAAAAAAGAGCACATTTACAGAAAAGATGTCACATGACCACGCTTTGATGTCTCTCATACCTGAACTTCTCCCTCCATGACTCCCAGCAGCTGAAGCAGGTCCTTCTTGGACAGATCTGGTGTTGCTGGCTTCTGGCTCTCTGCAGATTTCTGAGGTTTCTTCACTGAACCCGACACCCCCGTCCTCCCATCCTTCTCCTCTCTGTGAACTTTCATCTTCCTCTTCGTCAGCTCCGGCATGTTTTCAGCTTCCTGCTTGATGAAACCTTTACTGGGCTGGATGTGTCCATCATCTGGACCTTCCATGGTGCAGGTCCTGGATCGCATTTTTTACCTGTGAGAAAGGGAAAAAAATGGAGACTATTCAGTTAAAAAAGACCCAAGAAAGCCAGATGTTTGTCACTTTCCTTTCGGACAGTCACTGATTTCAGCTCGTGGAGATTTACTTGACTTGAAGGTTTGCTTGGGACACCTACGACATGAACAGGATCATTTTATTTGCAGCTCAGCCTCAAATTTCCGCTGTATGCACGACCAAGACATTAGCAAGCGATGAAAGCATGAAAATAAAGGCAGTGAAATATTAACCATGATGGATTACCCAGCTCACCTTTCAGAATTTCAACGTCTGCAAAGATGATTTTCATAGTATTGAAACTAATTGGCAGCGATGCAGCAGCTGCCTGGAAAGCCAAAACCACTGACTGTATACAAAAGATGGACACGGTCACCAGACATCACCCAGAGGCTTGTGGAGCAACGTTTGGAAGGTTTCTCAAGTCTGACGTTTTGGCCGTCACCATATAGCAGACACACCTTCAGTGATGCACAGCTTTGCTAATACAATAAAAGCAGGTGACTGGTATAAATATTTACTCACTATCCAACATTTACAGGTCCAAATGTTTCTGTAGCAGGCCTTAAAAATGTTCATTTCTACTGTAAAGTTGAACATTTTAACATGGGAGTTTATTGAAATTGGCTTTGGGAACCAGCTTCTAGTGGCCATTATAGGAACTGCAGCTGAGTTGAGTTGGTCAGAACTAATGTTTATATCTTCATCATATTGGTTTCATATTGCGATCGTGCAAGGGCCCCGATGAGGGTCATGTGACATCTTCACATATGCAGCCTGCACCACCCTGTGTTTGACAGTGATTGGTTTGTAGGTGGAGCTGTACATGGTGTGTTTCTCTGTCATCGATGTAACAATCACCATTTGGATGAACCAAGAAAAAAGATTTACATTCCCCTCAGGGCTTTTTCTATGACTCACAAAAAAAAGAAAAGAAAAACGAGATATGATACAATGATTTAACAATTTAGGAAGGTTTGAACACTTTTTTGCAACAGTTTGTTTTTTGTGACCCTGAGCATGTTTACACTGACACGAGTAACCCGAGTAGGAGGAAGGCGTCACATTCATGCCTCGATTTATGAGACTGTGTCCTGTAACCAGGTTTCTCAAACCCCAAACATGGGAGCTGTAGCGCTGCGAAACGCTGGGATGTAAACCTGAAGGCAACGCTTTGCTGCTCTTTGAAGTGAGCCAACAGAAAAACAATGATGGCAGAAAAAAGTCACACTTTGATGAACCACAGTTTAAGCTTCACTGCTCCAATGAATCCTGAGTTTCATACTTTGTACATCTTAAATGGGAGAAAGCTTCGGAGAGCCAGAGCTCCCCATGTTTGAGCAGATCTCCACTAGCATCAAAGCCAGGTTATACTATCGTGCCAGGCGCTGTGAAAGTGAAAAGTAGCTTCAGCGTCACATCATGGAGGACAAATGCAGTCCGCTGGCTGTGACTTCTACAGTCATTCATACTAATAATGAAAAAAAACCCAACAAACTATAGCCAATCAAATCTGAATGAGGCCAACGTTCATGAAGTCTGGATGGAAGCAGGCCGTGACTAAGCCAGAGAGAATCCTGGCAGGCCAGAGGTAGCAACCACGTTACCGATACCCGTTATTAATAGTTGTTTCAGGATAGACGCCAAAATTTCCCATGTGTCAAAACCACAGAGCCGAAAAGAAAAGGCTCGACCGGGGGTGTCAGAATCTAAAGCCAAGACAAGCTCATCTCAGCAGCGTCAGATGGAGAACATTTCAACAAGTTCGGGGAAAGAAGCCCATCTTAAATCCATTCAGATTATATCCTCTGTCCCAAATCTGGATTTAATCAACATCATGGATTCCAAACCCTAAATATGGTGTCACTCCACATTAAAAATGAAAAGTGTGCCTTGAATCCAGAGTCAGTCCGTAGCATGAATTCTTCTTCTACCCTTCATCTGGAGTCAGTTCATGTCATAAACTTTACATCCTGAATTTGGAATTAATCAAAATGAAGAGTTCTACACTCGAAATCTGGAGTCAGTCCGTAGGATGGATCCTCTAATGTGAATCTAGAGTCAAACTATGTCTTATTCTGCCTCTCTGCATTAACGGTGTGTCCCGGGGGGACTGCCTGAGCCGTGCTGATGGTACTGTGCACAGACACAACGTCAAAACCTTTAGAAATATCAGCTTTTTCCGTAAAAATGACTCTGGGAAAACTGCACTGACTCCAGGCGCGCGGGACGATGAAGCTCCTGGGACATGCTGCTGACGTTCAGCAGGCCTTTGACTGGAAGCGGCGAGCGCAGCGTCTGTAAGCAGAGACGCTCTGTTTACAGGTCATGTTGTTTTCATTTCGGTTGCTACGTGTCGCATCAAAGACTTTTACAGGCTTCCACTGAACTCTCACTCGTCACATGCTGACACACTGTTGCACCGATAAGTAAACCCATCGCTGTAAACTGTTTACCTCCCCGGGACGAGCGGTGAGTCATGATTTCACTGTGACCTTATCAGCATCACAACCTGATGAAGCAAAAGCTCTGCTCGCAGAGTTTGTCATCGCTGATCGTCTTCAGTACAGAGACACAGATTTATGTCTGGAGAAACCTCGTCCTCCTCGATGTCGTCTGCAGGGTGTCGTCCACCATCTGTAACTTTCCAGAACCAGTGACCTCACTTCCACATACGCTTCACAGAGCAGCCGTGCAGAGAGAGGCGAGGCGCGGTGCTTGATTAAAGCTCCTCGTTTTCTAACGTTATCAGTGTTTCCCATCCGGCCCTTTTCAACAGAATTACATTCTGGTTATAAAAACATTTGATTTCTTTCACATGTGATCCTACATCAGTCGTGAAATACTGCACGAAACCTATGACATGTAAGCGGTCATACATAACTTTACTAGAGCATACCAAAGGGTCAAGGATGAACTCTAATACAAGCGACCCCCGCGATGAGAGCCGCCTCCATGATACATTATAAATGTGAGCTCACCAGAGAAACTGGGTGCTGAATAAACTGTTTTAGATTTTCACTCCTTCCTTGTGAGCGATATTTCTGGACACGTGATGAGGTTAAGATGGTCTCTGATTTACACGTCGGTGTGGATAAAACCTGTGACAGCTGTGATCTGGGACTGACACAGGAGACCGTGGGGATGAGTGGAAGCACGGGGCGTAAAAAGATCGTCCACTAATGACAAGGTCACAGGTTTGACCTCGTGATTGACAACTGTTTCCAAAGCATTTTA
>VUQR01020828.1:10978-21989 GCA_015108515.1 Hemichromis elongatus
GGTGTTGTGTTATTAAATAACAACTCCACATAAAAGTCCAGATTTAAAGCCTTTTGTGTCACATGTGAACCCCAAACCCTGAAGTCAGGGAGGCACTCACTAGTGTTACTGTCACAGTCCCACAGGGTCAGCGTGGGATAACCAGCTTGGAAAAGGGCACTAACTGGCCTGCATTGAATAATGGAGGTTTTTAAGTGTGTTGATGCTGCACGAAGGCAGCGCTCTCCGATCTGAGGCCTGATATGTCACTCATGTGCTGTGCAGCCCGCTAACAGTGTACATACCTTGCAGCAGTCTCAGCTGTTTGTCTGGTGAAACTTAAAGAGGTATTTTTAGGGTGTCCCCACTCGTGTCCGGGATCCAACACGGGGAGACTCCTGGGATATCACTTTATGAGCCATCAGCAATCCCAAAGATGCCTGAACCTCCACTTCACTTCACAGCTGCAGCTCTCACACTCCACAACGCCATTTGTTGTAAACAAAGTGCCCGTTAATCGGGCGAAGCTGAAACGCCTCCAAGTTAGCAGAGGTCACATTTGGACGAAAACACCAGAGCAGTTAGCAAACACCCGCCGACTCGGGTTCCATATTGTAAAGATGTGTCCGAGGGTAAATATAGACCATTCTGACAGCATGCATGCCGTCTCTTGTTCATTAAAGAGATTAGAAACGAACACCACAAGTGCTGTGATGCAAACACAAACCTGACAAAGTTGGGAGGCTGCGATTTACAAATGATTAGCAAATCTCAGAAGCCAAAAAGACCATAGAAAACATATCTAATGTTTAAAGGTACTATTTTGAGAAAAATATTTAGAGTTTTAAGGCAGCAGCAGTTTGCAGCATGCCCTCTTCTTCTAACATTACTCTGTAAATGTCTGAGGAGAGCATCTGTGTCCCGTTCTGGTCTGATGGAGGATTCTAGCTGCTCAGCACTCCGGCCTCTGCTTTGTCCTGGTGTGGGTTTCATGATGCTCCAGATGTTCTCAGCTGGTCAAAGGTTTGGACTGCAGACGGGCTCAGCACCCAGACTCTGCTCCTAAGAAGCCGTGCTGCTAGAGTAGATGAAGTCTGTGGTTTAGTATCGTCCTGCTGAAATATAAAGGCCCTCCATGAAAAACACGTCATCTACATAGGAGCCCGTGTTGCTCTAACACCTCAGTATACCTGTCAGCACTCATGCACCCCCACCATTGCATCAGAGATGCAGGACTTTGAACGGAGCATGGATGGCGAGCCGGGTGATCCCTCTGCTCTGTAGTCCAGAGGACATGGTGTCTGCGTTGGGATCAATTTGACCTCAGATCAGTTTTTCTCTTTGCCTCAGCCCACTTTAACAAGCTTTGGTCCAGAGGAGCTGGCACTGTTTCTCCATCACAGTCACATCTGGGTTCTTCTCTGCATGATGGAGCTGCTTTAACCCAGAGCTGTTCTCAGACGAACGGTGAACGTCTGCCTCTCTCAGATGCTTTTTTTATGCCCGTCATGTTACCGACCTGTTGCTGATGAACGTGTCCCTCTTATTTCTCCAGTCATTTGTTGCCAGTGTCCTAAGATTTCAAATATATTGCTGCCATCGAATTCAAAATGAGCTAATATTTTTCAAGAAATAGTCAAATGTGTCATGTCAAACATTTGATTGGATAAAAGATGGATTTTAAAATCAGTGCATTCTGTTTTACATTTCACAGCAATTCAACTTTTAGGCATTGTGGTTGAACGTTAGCGTGATTTGTCTCATCAATAAGCCTGAAATGTTTCCTCTGGTTGTCACTAGTGTTTTTGTAGATTTTGATTATGTTTCCCTAACCTTGTAAACAGTACATCAGCACGCGTGTCGGTCATTATGACCTGCTACTGAGACCTGCAGTCAGCTGAGACTGAAGAAGTCACCTGGATGAGTAACCAAAGGTAATATTTATGTTTCCTTCTCTTCCACTCCTGCTCCAACTTTGCTTTCTTTACTTTTGTTTGGGGGGTGGGGGGTTAAAATATAACAGTGATGACAAGACCAAGTGTTGGTTTGTGGTGAGAAGCGTGGAGTATTTTTTTTCTTTGCTAAACTCCACTCATAGATTAATAACTATGAATGATGATTAACCAGAAAGTCACATGAATCTTGTTTCCCTGTAGTGAATACATTCAAATTCAGTCTCTCAAAGGCTGTTTGACCTGTTTGTGAACTTCAGACTGATGAACACAATATTTGCGTAGCTAATAATCACCGAGGTGACTGCTGATATTTCATCGGGAGCTTTCTCGTCCACTGGCAGCAGTAACCGTTGCCTCCCACATCTCTCACCACTTGCTCTGTGTTACAAGCTCAGCTGTGAAGGAATAATCCTCCAAAAAGTCCGTGGCTTCCTGCCAGCTGGACTCACAAACCTCTGGATTCCCAATAAAACTCCATCCTTTTCCTATGTGCGGTTGCGGCTCATGCTGAAGAGACAAAGAAGTGTTTATTTGTGTAAGGCCCATCAATAATGCACGGCCATTCACAGCGCATTATACAAAACATAAAAAGGATCACGGGGGTGTCATAAAAAGACGTATGGTCATGGTCTCTTTTACAGAGGAGGACACGTTATGATGAAACACACTGGAGCAGTAGCATAAAAATCACTGAAGTAAGCTGCAGTTCCACTAGAGGCTGACTCAAATAGAGAGTCAGTCCCAGCAGACAGAATGTCCAACATTACAGCAAATAAACACGTGAATGTAAATTATTGTGTGTCTCATCCAGGTGGGGTTTAAAATCTACAGAAGAGGATTAGGGCCACTAAAAAAAAAAAAGAATTCTGACTTTAATCTCAGATTTCTGATTTTAATCTTAGAATTCTGAGATTAAAGTCAGAATTCGGTGTGTGAGATGGAGCAACAGCGATCCACAAAGAGAGTTTTCTGCAAAACAGCGTTAACGTCACAGAAACTACGCAGATATTAAGTGTTTTACTAGCGTAACTACAACGTTACCACACAGGGTGATGTCATTGTATGACTTGTTTGTATTTGTTTTGCCATGTTGTTATAATGGAGTCTTACCTTTTCATGTTAGCGTAACGTTATTTGAAATGTTTACTGCAAATTAATATTATTGATTTCTTTTTTTATTTTGACTCCCTCTGTCTTTCTGAAGCGTGCTGAAGCCTTCGTTCTCTTGTATCTCTGTTCACTCCCTTTCCATTAGTACCTACTCGGATCGACTCACCACGACTCGACCAAGATTGACAGGTTTTCCATTAAAATTTAAGATTTGTTTTTATTAATCCTAACATGTGGGATGTTTGTCATAGCGATGAGTTTGAACGTTAATCTGTGTCACAAACGCTACAACAAAGGTGGACGTCGAGGCGATGCTATACCTGCTGCTCGGTCTGTGGCTATTCGTCACACTGGGGGGAACATGGCGTTGTACCTGGTTCCCTCGTTGCCGGGTTTTAAAAATGGCGGTTTTGATTTTTAGTGAATGAGACGCTCTAATGACTCATCGAGTGACGCTACTGACCAACCAATCGACTGCATGCAGTCCGTTGCTCACAGTCCTGATCAGCGGCTCATGTTGTGTTGTGCAGTGTTGGTGGCGCATTAATGGTGCTAATTAATACTATAATAAAGTTCTTTGGCTTCATTCCTCTCTGAGCATTGAAATGTTAGCAGACTGAGGTCACAGTGGCGATGTCCGCCTCTTGTATACAGTCTGTGGTATGAACCCACTTTTCCCTGTGGGGAAACTTCCTGCGCTGCAGACCTGGCTCGTGTTAGCGAGCCAGGTCGGGCGGGGTCACATGCACTCAAATGACCTCACAGTAACTCTGCTCCAGTCAAAGGGCACTTTCTCTAATTTGATGTCACGCATGCAAAAGTCCCCTCACGCAAATTAACCACGTAGCTCAAAAATCAAAGCGCTAACTCGGCGTGTCATTCTCTGCCTCAGTCCGTGGAAAATCACTCAGCTCTGCAGGCTGGGATAAAATGCTTGACTAATATCAGCCCATCAAGCTCTTGTGCTTATAATAGTGACACTTACAGTTGGTTTGAGCGCTGCTGCAGGCTCATATTTCCTCCTTATTACCAGGCAGTCAAAGCCACGTCAGAAATAGAACAATTATAAGCAGCACTGGACAGGCAGCACGTGCTCGTGCAACCACATCCTTAATGCTCTTTCTGCTTCTTCTGCTTAAATTAGCACCTTTCCTGCCCTGAACCTGTCCTCAGTGGCCATTAAGGTCACAGATATGATGAAATCATCTTAATGTTTGTAGTTTTTGACACCAGACGTGACATCGGGGGCAAACCTCAAACACCCATATTCGCCATTTTTCAGCTCTAGTTCACTTTTTTAATCAGCGTCCCATCATTTTAATCAGCGAGTGATTTTAAAAATAATCTGTTGGACAAACTCTGACAAGGTTTCCTTGAGAAGCCGTACAGATGAATCTGATAGTGTGAATAAAAGACAGGATTCTCCAGACCTGCTCTTATGTGGGAGTTCATGGATAAACTACTCGGACTGTGAGAGAATACATGCACATCTGGGCAGTTCACTGAGGACACAGATGTTGCTGTTATGAAGGAACGTCGGTTCACTATGAATGCAAACTGTGTCCTCAATTTAAATGACGAGAATTTATAGTTTTTTATAACTTTGACTTTATAACTTTTTAAAGTTTACTTTATAAACTTTCTGTCTGCTCACTGAGGAGTACAGCTTCATGCACTTTATTTACTCTCATTTAGTAATTCATACCTGCTTTTTCTAAGTTCAGAACACTCCTGCAGTCAAAAACGGACTCTTGAATCTTAAATATATCCTAAACCAGCACACTCAAACAGGCGAGTAAAACGTATCTATACCTTTTCTTATATAAGTATTTTAGTGTTTGATTCACTATAAAAAGAAGGATATTTATCACGTTTTAGTTGTTTTTATTGAAAGTATATTTATTTTCTAATTCAAGCCTGAAAAATTATTATTCAGTGTATCCTACACTTTTAATTTCCTACTTACGCAGAAATGGAGTATTGGTAGTGGTGTATTTTTCCAGAGACATGAAAAACCCTGCACACGTCTTTACTGCATTATTTTCCTCTTATACATTCACTTTATGTAGTATTTATGAGTTTCCTGAATGTCGTGCTGCACACAGATGGATGTGTTCTTGTTGTCTTGTTATCTGTGAATCGTGTGATAAATAACATACAAACAGATGGAAAAAGTCATTTTGTCCAAAGTGTGCGCTGTAAATATTGAAAGGCTGACCTTTGGTCCCATCCCAGAATGACTAAACAGATTACAGAATAAGGTGTGTAAGCAGCCAGCTCGGCCCAAATAAACCGATCAGATTCACTGTTGTTGTTTGTTGTTGACCTTTTTAAAACACTAAATCTATCCTACTGTCATTTTTCCAGCTGAAAAAGGAAACATTCAGTACAAGGGAAGGTTTCTTTCTTCCATCCTCTCCATCGCTGCCTGCTGCCTTACATGGAGTCTTAAGGCCGCTCAGAGGAGTGAGCAGCGGAGCAGCAAAGAAGCTGCTACAAAAATAGAAATCATAAATGCAGCCCTGTTTAACCTGCTCGCTCATCTAGGTGAGGCAGGAGCCAGAGGCATCCTCTGCACATGCCTGCCTCTGGCTTCAAATTCATCCATTCAGTTACAGGGATAGGTTGACTGATCATTCTAAATTGCCCATAGGTGTAAATGCAGGAGTGAATGTGAGATTGGATAAAAATATTTTATTACATATTTTATTAACAAATCCTCTCAGTCAGTTTCACTTTCCTCCTCCTCTCTGGAAGCTTTCAACCACTTAATAATTCTGCTCAAGCCTAAATAGCTGAGATGCTCTCAGCTTCATGGGGAATTTGGTTTGTTTGCTGTCGTTTCACCAGAAATGATCATACTGAAATCTAATCTCTTGTTGCTTCTACCAAAAAAGTCCTAATTTAGGAGGTTTTAACCATCCAAGTCCTGGTGCATTCCCGGACCTCGTCTGTCATCTGGGCTGAAATTCTTGGGGTTTATGTGAGGCAGGTTTCCTCCCAGGAGTTTGTGTGTGATCTCTAATCAGTGGTGACCAGTCCAGCGAGCTGACATCATCCCAACACGCAGCCGGCCGGCAGCCAAGTCCCACATGCCTTTCAAATGGACTGAGTATGAAGTCACTTCTCTCATAAACTCTGAGGAGGAGGGGGGGGGCGAGGCAGGATATCACGAGGGTTTGAACGCTGCTCGTTTTACGTCACTTTAAATGTTTACAAGCCCTTTAGCTCCTGAGCGTTGACCAATCTCGAGTGGTTGGTGGTCAGCCCACCACATGCATGACTCGAGAAATGAGTCACGAGAGAGGAATAAGTTTGGACCGTATCATAAGACTCCCACCACATCGAAAACAGAGATGTAGAGACAGAGATGTATCAAGTATGTTTAAGGCCTCTCACGTTGCTGAAGAAGATCTACATTCAAACATAAAATCTGGGAGAGAAGAACCTGAATAACTAAATCAACATTTAATGAGAGCCTTGAATCACTGATATCTGTTATCAGCCTTCTGAATGGCTGCTATCAGTCATTATCAGTCTTTTGCCAGCATGTGGCTTCCTCTGCCAACGAGGTGACCACTATCACCTCATTCACTGATAAGTACAGCGCGTAGACAGAGTTACGCACCATGTCTCATCCATTAGTCAGTGAAGTCCTGTTAAGAAGCCTTGAGCTGACCTTTCTTGCATCATTTGTCATTTATTTTGAAACCAAATGTGGTCACAGGCATCTGTGAAACCCTTGACAATGAGCACAACCACAAAGACCCTTATTCACAAAAATAACCTCATGTTTTATTCAGAAGCCTGGAAACTAGCGGGAAAGTGTTTTCTGAGGTAAACACAGGGAGCACGGGGTCATTTTCCCACAGACTTCCACAATTTAAGCAGAAGGTTTTTTTAATGCAAGCACTGGAGTCACCTCCTGATGGCCCCGAGAAAGAATCAAGATTTTAGTTGTTTGCAAATTAGTTTCAGACCCAGAAGCTATGTCCATCTTTTTATGTTGCGGAGCCAATCTACAGCATGTGTTGATCTTACAGTGCTGCAGTTGGGGCGTAAAGCTCAAGGAGCGAAACAGTTAAAATCACAATTTATACCTGCTTCTAGAAAAAAAGAGTCAAATTTGATTTTCGTTTTCAAAAATATGTGGTTTATTTTAGTATGATACAATTCATGTTTTTCTTCTTATTTCTCTGTTTGACTTCTGGACCTGTTTGGACTGCTTGCTGCACTGACTAATCTCCGGTGCAATGTCACATATACAGAAAACTGAAACTCTGAGGATGAGAACAGGCGGGGTTTTCCCAGTACCATCCAAGTGGGAAGAAACCCTGCAGACAAAATATCTCATCTGGCCGGAGAATGGATGGATGGACGGATGGATGGATGGATGGATGAGGGGTATGTGATGATATTTAACTGATTTTAGGGTTCTCATCAGTTTTGTTTGGTTCTGCTCTGTTTCACACTGATCTACTGAAGCAATCACTGTGAGGTGAATGAGGGAGACAAACTTGCTGGATTTAAGCACCCATTTCCACGTCTGTAAAATTATCAAAGGAGGGGATTTCCCAGTGTGATAACCTCGGTCACAAGGAAGTCTTTGCAGTATGTATCAAGGTTAAGATCACACATCAAATGCATTAAACAGATGAAATATTGGAGGACATTATGTCCCGACTTTCAGAATGAGTAAAAATAAATATGAAGCTTGGATGAGAGTACACCATGTGTGCCCTTTACTACGATGGCAAGTTCAAGGCTGAGTTTAGACAGCTTGCCACAACATCAACAGCCCATCTTTCCCAGCGTGATCCATCTTGATGTTATCAGCTGTTTGATATGCCCTTCTCGTCGCTACAGAAAAGCGTAGCCAAACAAATGCAGCGCTCCCCTCTGCTCCCTGTTATGCTGTCATGGGAACAGCAGTTGTTGTTATGAAACCAAACATGACGGCGGACGCTGGTCCCACACAGATTAGTGAGCTGAATTAGCAGAATGATCTCATGGTTCCTGTCTTATCAGTTGGCCTTGGGCTGCAAATTCAAGTTACAGTCACAGTGTTACAAGCTGAGGCTGAGAATTTAAAGACTAATGTGACCAGAATCTGCAACGGTTTTAGAAATTGGTTATGGTTTCTAATCAAATTCAAGTCAGACATTTGATCAAGTTCTTTTTCAGCCACCAGGAGTGTATTTCAAAACAGCCAAATAGAAATAAGGGATTAATCTTTTGATTTAACTGTGTTTGCTTTGGATCCGCAAAGCGATGTTCACCTCTGATGTCAAGCTATAAATGTTCTGGAAACTCTGGAGCTATTCCTAGAAGCAAATCTTTTCCATTATCTGGATATGTTTGCTGAATCAAACTTGGAAACATCAAGTTTTATTCACTTCACTTATCCAGATAACTAAGTAATCCTACACTATGGCACGGAGCCCAGGCAGTAAGGATTTTGGGTCCATGTTTCTTTATAATCAAAGGATTATAGTGAAGAATTACAAGATCTAACAATGCTTAGGGACTGATTAATTCCATACGAATACAAGACATTAATAAGAAACACTAACAACGTGACAGAAGAAGAAGAAATTTGTCATTTTAGCTCTTTAAATCATCAAGGAGACCCCTGCCACCGACTATTTGATCAGTACTGGAAAAGATCAACGGAGAATCTGGACAATACTCCATTTGTAAACTTATTTTTAACACATACACCTACTTTATTTGTAATTTATGGGCATTTATAAATGTTTCAAACTGCTTAGAAACATACATTCATATAAACTCTCATATCCCACCTCGTCTTCAGTGTACCGTCCATGTTTGCTTGTGGTGTACCTCAAAACTCTTTTATAAGGAGAAAGTGTCGAGTTGGGAAAGTTGGGTTGCGATTAGATCTTTTCTATGAATTGACGAACGTTTGTTGGGATCCTGGTCATCATCAGCGCTGCGTTACACCCAAACATATCCGCTCTTTCATCATAACAGTTTAAAGGAGACATATGTTGACTTGTTTAATATCCTTTTAGGATTGGAAACAACTGGTGCAAATCAAACATCTGGATCGCCACCAAACTCTAATCAGTGGTTTCATGTTGCAGATTATTTTGGACGATTTAGAAACATAACGTGCTGACAGACGGGTCAAGCAAACAATTTCCACATCCACAAATTTAATTATGCTGTTTTTTTATGCCCATCTTTTGGTTTTTGTTTGTTTTTCTGCTGCAGGTATGCAAACCCAGGAAAAAAAAGGCAACTTTTTAAAATAGCTAGCAAAGCAGAGGAAGGTCCCAGGAGATCTGAGCAGGCTCGGAGCATGCTGGGTACAACAACACAGAGGAGGTCGGGTTAAAGAGCTTCTCTGTTTAATGTTCAGCTCTGAAACACATCAAAGCGGGAACATGTTTAAATAGAAGAGGAGACGTCTGATGTACGCTTCAATCCTTAAGGAATGAAATAAATCTAAACGAAACGTGTGAAGGTTTGTAGTGTGTGTCAGGTCCGGCTGTGCCCCGAGGAGTCCAGTGCATTAAACATTAAGGAAAGAAGGAACGACATTTAAGCTTCTATACCGACCCACATTCTGCAAATATGCAGACTTCATCTGATAATACATGATTAAAATATTTTCAGATCGTTTCCACAATGATGAGCACCTTTTTCTTTCTTATGTTAAAGTTTTACTAAACAAGGAAACTCTTGAGATTAAAGCTCTATTTTACCACAGTGTCCTGAGCCACATAACCCACCATGTTTTATGCTGCTGTAGGTTTATGCTTTCTTCCATTCAAACATTTTCCAAAACTGCTCATCCATCTATCTGTCAGCACAGGGCTAACACAGACACAACGTTCACACCAGCAGCACATTTAGAATCGCTGGTTAAACTAACGCGCATGTCTCTGGACTGTGAGAGGAAGCACCCGTAGAGAGCCCATGTGTGTGCAGGGAGAAGGCTACCTCCACACAGGAAGACTCCAGCTGACTGAGCACTTTTGACCGCTCCCTTATTTTTCAAGGGGTCGCCACAGGGATGGATCCACATGTGTGATCTGGCACAGATTACGCCGATACAGGGCTGCCCTTCCTTCCTCCTCCTGTCCTGGTTTGATACTGCTACGTGTATCGTGGTTTCTTTCTCCCCCCAGTTTAACTTCACCGCTACCCCACAGAATCACAACAACAGTCCAAGCTGAATAAAGTCCTAAAAACTGCAGTTCCTCTAATGTCCACTTGAGGCTGACTCCAAAGGTGAGACAGTAGTTTTGGTCTCTATTGATAGTTTGTCCCTTCACAGCAACTTGAGTATGGGTCCACATGAAAACTCAAGCAAAGTGGTTTGATTGCCCTCGGATGCCATCGCCCACGTCCTGCACACCACCCTTAGCCACGTGGACAAGAAAGCGGGTAACTATGTGAGACTGCTGTTTGTTGACTACAGCTCAGCGTTTAACACAATAGTGCCCAGCAGCAGCAGCACAAAGCTGAGGGATCTAGGACTCAACAGCCGTCTGTGTGCATGGGTGTTGGACTTCCTTACTGGCAGAACTCAGGTGGTGAGGGTCGGTAGGTGCGTCTCTAACAGCATCACCATCAACACAGGAGCACCACAGGGCTGTGTCCTCTCACCACTGCTCTACTCCCTCTACACTTCAGACTGTGTGGCCACCCACGGCTCCAACACTATTGTGAAGTTTGCAGACGACACAGTGGTGTTGGGCGCCATCTCCAACAACGATGAGGCGGCCTACATGGATGAAGTGGAGAATCTGGCATCATGGTGCAAGGATAACCATCTCCAGCTGAATGCCAGCAAGACCAAGGAGCTGGTTGTGGACTTCAGAAGGAGTCAGCATAGAGACTACAAGCCCATTATCATCAATGGAGCTCCAGTGGAGAGGGTGCAGTCCTTCAAGTATCTCGGTGTCCACATCTCCTCAGACCTGACGTGGTCTGCC
>VUQR01020831.1:10220-29498 GCA_015108515.1 Hemichromis elongatus
GTCGCCCTTGTTCCATGACGCTGCTTCCTCATTCGAAGACTTGTCAGTGGGATTAAGGAGGTCCTCGAAGTATTCCTTCCACCACCTGACAGCATCCTCAGTTGAAGTCATCAGCGCTCCACCCGCATTATGGCACAATTTGCCAGAGTCTCTTCAAGGCAGTCCGAAAGGCTTTTTTCATGGCTTTTTACATGTGAACCCCGCCACTCTAGTTTTTGCTTCAGCCACTCTCCCAAGCTGTGTTCCGCTTGGCCTATCGGTACCTGGATTACTGGATTACGTTATTTTAGTAACACAGTAACGCAGCATGCTTGAGGAAGAGTAACAGTAATATAATTACCTTTTTGCAATAGCAATCCCTTACTTTACTCGTTACTTGAAAAAGTAATCAGATTACTGCCCATCTCTGGTCACGTACTAGTCCCCATGGACTGGCCTGGCCAACAATATCGCTTGAATTGCTCTTTGTCTGGTCCCTCACCCAGGACCAATTTGCCATGGGAGACCCAACCAGGGGATAAAAAGCCCCCGACGTTAGCCCCTGGGATCCCTGGGACACACAAACCCTTCCACCACGATAAGGTAGCGATGAACAGAGGAGTGGTTATGTATGCACATGCAAACACACATACATAAAGGTTTCAGGATATGACCCAACCAATATGTGTAAACTTAATACTTTTTAATGGTGGCTTGAGTGATTCTAAATTTAAATAGTATTTGAAAGGTTTTACGCTTTTTACATCTTTGTGTTTGTAGTGTGTGCCTTAAAAAAATCTGAAACATTTATCACTGTTTGTTCTTACTTTTTACACCAGTGTATATGTGTCTTGTTCTCAGTTCAAGGTCAAGAACTGGAGACAACAGTGGATGAAGATGTGAACTCCATGCTTATTGTCAATCTACAAAGTGGGACAGAATACAGTGTCCGAGTAAAGGCTTCCTACCCTGCAGGAGAAAGTGAGCCAGAACTAATAAATGCCAAAACATGTAAGTGTCCTCATAAACCTGCAAGTAACAGCACAGAAATGTGAATGCTGAGGAACTCGTTATCCCTCACTGTATTGAATCTTGGCTTTTACGATTCATTACCATAAGGTTTTGAACACATGCAAGCATAATTTAAAATTGCACTTTTATTGAAAAAAACACTGACTTACTTTTGGGAAGTTTTAGATTATTATATTTTTTGGGGGGATTTACTGGTTTGCACATTCGCCTACCAAGTGAAAGATGTCTGTTTTGATCCCGGGAGGAAACACAAATCCCTTTGGGGTTGTGTCAGAAAGGGCATCTGCTGTAAAAAAATCTACCAAATCAAACATGCACAAGGGGTTGCCACAGCAACCCCCTGTGAATAAAGGAGCAGCCGAAAGTAGCTTTATTGGGATGTCACCACCAGCTGAAAATTTTTTTAATTATAAATTTGCCACAAAACGCTGTGTGGCAATTAGACGGCAGCAGAAAAGCAAAGTAGTTTAAGGAAAGTGGGGAAGGTACAACATGCATATTAAACACCTGCTGATATCATACTCTCTAATTTCCATTGAGACTTTAGCAAACAGACAGATGGATATTAATATTTTCCTTGCAGGCAGTGAGAACAATCTCTTTTGCATATAGATTTGGTATCAGTAGGTGCAGTAAGAACTAATGCAGGCTTTAATGCTTCTCTCATCTAAAACAAATAGATGGAGAGAGTGGGAGGCTGAGACGCAGAGAGAAAAGAGAAAAGTTAAAACGTACTGCATGCATGCTTTCATTTATGTTGTTCTTCTGTGTAGTCATGTGTGATTGTTCAGAAAACTGCCTCATCATCCCTCACTTTAAAATCTATTGTGGTTTTCTGTGTTTACGGTCTAATTTCAAGTGGTGGGATAAATACAAATACACTTCTGCTGTAATTTTAATAGCTCATCACCACACTGTTTCCCTCTGAAGCAAAACGCTGAGACACGTAAAGCTGAGTGATTAATCGAGTTGCACATCATCTGCAAATAAATGGGCTGCTTTTGATTTCTTTTTATTAATTTGTGCTGCAGTGATGTGCCATCCCTCATCTGTTTTTCTCTGTGCTCCTGTAGGATGACTTACAACTCCCTCACGCCTTTCTGTCTCTATAAAGCACTCATAATGAAAGAGAGAAAGATAAAACATGAGGCACTAAGATGTAAATTACACCACCTTCCATATATAAACTTTACACCCTGACACCGGCGTGGCAACAAATTCGCAGCAGTAACTTTAGGACTCTTTTCTCCACAAACCCAGTTTACTAACAGAATGCATGAATTTTTTTTTACTTTATCCACATGTTACTCTTTTGGGATCCGTGTTATCTACCGCATTATGCTTCTAGTATTGTTTTTCATGCTGTAATTAGTTTTTCTACAGTGCTGGCAAGGGATCAAGAAAAAAGCTTATCACTAAATATTCAACAGAACCCATATTCTCTATTAGATGCAATCAATTCTCAATGCGCTAAAACATTTTCAGATGTATCGCATTTCCTCATGTTGCACAGCGCTTAATTAAATTTATTGCCCGTAGTTTGGTCTTCTCTGGGGAAACCCTGATTTATAAAGAGAAATGCATAGAATCATTTTAATAAGGTGGCTATAGTGTCATATTTCCCCAGGCACACGGCATTCATGGCAGCCTCATCAACAGAAGGTGATATGACATGTTTGCACAAGTAATTTGCACATACTAACATAGCATAAAAAGCAAATTTAGTACCCGTAGGAGCAGTGAATGAAATTAACTTGTTTCCCTCAGACAAAGCTTTATATATTTTGTAATTGGGTGCTGGAGCTTTTATCGTATAGGTTAGCACAAGACTGCGGAAGAGTCTCGTGATATTTTGTAGGAAAAAAGTAAGAGAGATTTGAAAAGAAAGACACGATGAGAAACAGGCTGAATCAACTAAATGTATACTTTTCCTTTAAGGGCAAAGGCTTTTTTTTCTTCCAGTTGTAGCAAAGGAAGACAAACTCAGACATTCATTTTAACACAGTGTTTATCTGCATGCAGCTGCACCCACATGTGCATCAGCACCAGCTTGTAGGTGTCCGTCTTCCAGTGCCTGGGAATGTTGCATGTTTGTATGTATGAGAGTAAGTTTATGCGCATCTTTGCATATTATTAATAGAAATGATGGGCTGCCCTATGCATTATTCACAAGTATTTAAAATAAGGCACCTGCCATATGGTCCCAGCATAAAATATCCATTTACTGGCACAAGAGCTGAGTTTATTTTATATCATCAGCAAATTCTGTTAACAAGGAGGAAAGAACAAGAATGAGTGAGAGAAGGAGAGAGAGGGAAACAGACGAGAGAGTGACTCCTGGGAGGTTTGCTTGCCTGTGGTACGCTGAAATATCACTACCAAACAAGTTTCAGCTATTAAATTTACTCAGCTGTTTTGCATTTCACTGCATAATGTCTCATTTTCCCCCCACAAGACACATCAAACCTAACTAATTTTGTTACTTAATGATTTATTTAACATCTAGCCAGCTGAAAGTTGTAGACTATTTACACTTGGTGCACAGTTAATGTTCTGACCACTTTTCTGTTTCATACATAATCTGGACAATTCATAATTTTGTCCAAAACATTGCACAATCCCTCACTGCTGTCCCAGATCTTTAAATTTGTCTTCAAAAGTCTTTGCATCATGATTTATGCATTTAAAGCATGATATGTATTTGCATAATAGCATTCTTCTCCAGTAATAACTGTTTACATTTCCCTTAAAGTGTTTCATTGCAAAAGAGTTTTCTGTTTGGAGATTTCAAAACTTCTCCCACTTAAACTCCTGATTGTCTGGTGCGTGGAAGAGCTGGGGACAACAGGAAGTTATATTAAAGATAAAGACGTTTGTGATGAAGATTGTAAAAGGCTCTAATAGTTTGTTAGAATCGGGCAAACTGATTTTACTGCCCTTTGATAAACGTTCTAATTAATCGTAGTAATCCGAGAGATGCAAATACAGTGGTGCATCAGAAAGAGAGTAATTGTGTGTGTGTGTGTGTGTGTGTGTCGGAGCGAGAGAGAGAGGCATTACAAAATGTATATTAGTGAGTGTAATCGAAATTGAAAACTAGAGGTTAATCTGACCTTTCTGTCATCTCTACAACTCTTTGTTTCTCTCTAGTATTCCTTGGTGTGACTGGCTTGTCAGCCTACCAGGTGCGACCCAACACCATATGTGTTCAGTGGCAACCTCTTCTACATGCTACAACATACAGAATCTCTATACAGTCCACACTCAGTAAGTACTTTTACTCTTAAGGCCTAAAGACCTGTCAGCAACCCTCTGGTTGTCTCCAGGGAAGAATGTTTCTGGGTGCTGCACCAAAAACTTTCCTTGTGTTTGCTTTGCTTGTTAGCAGATTGCCGTGTGGTTTGCAAGCGGTTGCAACGTGTCTACAAACGCTTGCCATTTACTATCTGAGTGCTTTGCAAACTGGAGACAGAGAACGGTTGCCTTCAAAGCTAAAGTTGTGCCTTCCTGCTGCAATCAACGCATTTCAAAAGGGGCAACTTTTATTTTTAAGGGGGCCGCTCTTTGTTTCAGGTTTGCTTTGCCATTTCACTAGCACTTGGCAAGTGCTTGCTGACAAGTTGGCCTGTTACACTCCGACCAGTCTCTAGGATTACATGATTAACGTGACTTAACAGCAGCTGCCAGCGACATCCAGCACTTGGATGGTTGCCGACTGGTCTCCAGATCTGTGTGACTGAGACATTAATTACATCGTATACTGGCATATACTTGTATCTGTGCAAAATTTTTATTTTTTTAATATAGCCCGTTGATAATTTGACCCGCTACGAGCTGCTCACTTTGAACTTATAAATTCATCATCTTGCTGAAATGTGGTTTGAATCACACTTTACCTTTACTGTAGTAAAACTTCATTTCAGAGACAAGCAGGAGTTCTCTGCAGAGACACATAGTCAATACTTACATTTTTACTGTGCACCCCCCAGTTGTCCCAACCTGTGAGAAACAATATTTTTGCCAATTACGTATCTGGAATACAGTTCAGTCAGTAAATCCAAAGCTTTACTAGACTTGTGTTATGCGGGCATGTGGCTGGATTCAGGCTCCGACCTTTTGAATGTGTGTCCTCATAGATTTGCAGTATCCTCATGAAAATGTCTCCTCTGTTTGTGATTAACACAAAGACCTGTCAGCTCAGGACACGTGTACTGGTTTACGTGTACCTTTCACGTTCATGTTGATTTATATTGATACGAGCATCTGGGGAAATAAGTGTTATATATATTTGTTTCATTCTCACATGGCGCTGGTTTCCGCTGTGAGGGATCATCATAAATCTTGCTGTTTGCAGAAGAGAAGGGGAGATATTATATGCTCAATAAAAGACATGGGAGGAAACTGCTTTGAGAATTGCGCTTGTCATCGCACCAGAAATGAAACCAGTAAAGACACAGAGTGTGACCTCTAGATGCTGTTTAATGCACAGATCACCTTATTAATCAATGGAAAAAGGGAGCTGGAGGAGGAAAATTGGTTGAAGCAAAGGGAGGTGGGCGCGCAAAAAGGAGAAAGTAGAAAAATATGTTTTAGTTAAATGGAATCAGCAAACGGGAAAAAAAAGGCTGTTTAACCCCAGCCTTGTGATAGTTTGTTCTTTCCCCCTGAATCAGATGACAAAAATATAAAATCCACGTTGTGTTGACAGAGAAGTTTGGAACAATCCTACCTCATTGAACAATTTCAAGCGGAAGCTTTATTTTTATTCGTCCTCAGGGAGCTATCAGCTGGGCAGCACAAGTTCATATAAAATTTAGAGCCCTCCTGATATTTTTCAGAGATGGCTATCAGGTAGAAAATTGCTGTATAGATTTGTGGTCATCCTCAAAATAATTTGTTAGTGTAGGCAAGTAATGTCTGAATTACTGCTTAGTCCACAGAATTAATTTTGAAATATCAGTGCAGCGCAAGTAGTGTGAAAGTGAGCACAAAAATGGAAACATATCATCGCAGGCAGGTTGGACTACAGTATGTGCTTCATGGGTTTACATTAAGCCTGAAAATATTCTGTCATTTACTCCTTGATTGCCGTTCAGTGAGATTCGTAGTTGGTAAATGAGCTCTGGGTCCCACCATGGGAAGGAAACCACAGGTGTGACTAATACCATTACCAATAATCCTGATTCGCTTTGGTGTGTAAGCGAGGCAGTGTGCACAACATCAAGGCAATGACAGCGCAGCAACAAAATTGAATGCAGCTTTATTAAAATGTAACTGAATAACAGGAGTGCACTGTGTATGTATATCAGATCTCGGCTCTGCTTTAAAATAGATTTTTCCGACAGCGTTCAGGCTCGTGGATGCTGTTGATTAAACTAAATTGGAAGCTAGCGTTGGCTGATGAACGTATTATAGACACGAATAAAGTCGGCGTGTGATTTGTGCACGCATTTCATTGACTTTCGAGAGAAGACGACAGCAGGAATATTTCTCCCCCGTCTTCCTCGCGAACTTTTCGATTTGTCTTTGTCGTGCTCTCTCCCTCTCCCGCCTGAGCAGCGGTGGGATGTTCAAGTCGAAAGTTTAGAGATTTGCTTTAATCCACGCAGAGCCAGCCAGCTGCTTAAACACCTTCTCAGATGGAAATGAGTAGAGCCTCGGTGACAGCTGTTTCCCTAAACTTTATTATCTATGGCTGCTTCCTGTGTGGAGGAGGAGCTAATTTGTCAACCTCCAAGATGAGAGACACATTAGGAAATAAAATTAGACTAAATGAAACTGACAAATGGCAGCCATTAGAGTGTGTACTGTATACGCGAGTTTCCAGTTTGTACCTTTTGGGCTGCCAACATAAATTCTCATGTCTTTTCTTCTCTGTGATCCTCTCGCTCTGCAGCTTGTCAAAACAGACACTAAAAAGAGCGTGTTTGCAGTCTGCAATCCAGGGGAAATTTTCAAGAGAAGGGAAACGAGCTCAATAACGTGATTTATTTTGATTTTCAGTTGATTTAAGATGTTTTCCCACACTTTTTGGTGACGTGAAAGCGGCACATGAAGCAGATTCTAAACCATTGTGTGTTTGTGTGTTGTGCTTTCATCATGATAAATGTGCCTTTTGATGCATCACCTTTAATTCTGTAAAGTCAACAAAATATGAAGCTTCATCAAGGTGACGGAGCCATAACCCGGACTCAGATCTGATAATATTTGCCTTAATCGGGCAGAAAATGTATTATTAATATTATTCTTGACTTTCATGAAGAACACAGAGGAAAATGAAGGTGTGTCTTTTGTAAAAGTTCATCTAAAAAGGCTCTCCAAGCGATTTCAGTCTGTTTGGCGTACATGACTTTGATTCTGAATTTTAATTACTCTAAATCGGCTCTTTTATTTCTTGTTGCCTTGCAGATGGTCAGAGACAGGAAGTGAGGCTGGGAGGTGGAGTTTCCCGACATTGCTTTTACGACCTCACTCCTAGTAGCCAATACCAGATCAGCGTTCACACGCAAGTACAAGAAACGGAGGGACCTTCTGTCTCCATCACTGACATGACACGTATGCTGGGTTAATGTTTATTGTATGTCAGTGCTTCACAACATTCTCATGTCCGCCTTTCTTAGTCCAAGCCCTCAATCATCTCATTTATTTCTATTTATCGTGATCATTTTTAAAGGGGTTGCAAGTTTTATTCTTATTTCTTTTTTACTCATTTCTCTCTAATGTAATCAGTTAATCCTTTACGTCTCAATCTAATGTATATATTTTTCCATCTTTGCACCCTGTAGCCGTTTTCTTTAGTTGGCTCAGTTGCACTCTCAGGAAAGATATCATATTTGTGCATGTGTGCTATGTCTCAGTGTGCCAGCTGTGTTTGTGCGCTCATGCACAAGTGTGTTTGCTTTCGGTCTGCGTGTAGACCCCACTGATGGTGCCACTTGTCACTGTCGTCATGATTGATGACCTTGCCTTGTTTCCCTGTGTCTCTGTCTGTGTTTGTGCATGCGTCCAGTTCCAGCACCCACTCAGGCACCGACTGAACCACCCACTACAGAGCCCCCACCCACAATCCCACCAGCCAAAGAAGGTAAGCAGAAGCTTTTAATACTCTTATGTTGAAGTATGGTGGATAATCCTTGCAGTTGACATATCATTTTTTTTTTAAATGTCTTTTCAGTGGTAATATGACATCCATCTTATTTCTGTTCCTTATTCCCACCTAGTGTATTCATCGTGTACTAATTGTGTAGTAAACCACGGCAGACCCGGTGACATGTTTATGCTTTTCAACATATTTTATTAATACACACAGTTGGTGTTCACACCCAGTGGCTGCAGCTCTCCCGCTGCCAGCCACACATCTCCACAACAACAACAACACAAGCAGAGCACAGACTTGCCACAGTTTGTTTACTTCCAAAAAAATGTGCATTCAGTAAAACTAATGCACTTAATTGCTGTGTTAGAAGTTGTTTTGAAAAACTTCTCATCTGAAGTTTGTGCAGGAAAAATGTGACCGAAGCAACTTAGGAAAATGAATGTGAGACAGAAGAGTGTGTTTAGTGAAAATATTGGAAAAATGATGCCAAAGATTGAGCTGCCAGAGGAAAGGAAAAGGGAAATACCTAAGAGAAAGTAGTGATTGAGGGCGTGCAGATGGTGTGACAGAGGAGGATGCTAGGGAGACGGAGGCACGAAGGAAAAAGACACAGTCTCCAACATACTTATACCGCTCTGCCATGGTACTGAAACTGAACATACACAGTAAATTATGAGGAAATTTGAAGAGTAGGCTTGTAAATTTAGGGTGTGCTAAAGGAAAATCTCAGACATTTTTGTTCCACAATGACTTAATTGTGTGAAATATACTGATTCTGTTGCAGCTAACACCAGAATGAAGAAAAATATTACCACAGGCTCAGCTCAGCTAATCTGATCACTCCCACTCAGCTTTAGCTTAAGTGTTTCTCCTCAAGTCAGGGAACCCGGTCCAGCTACCAACTCACTCTTTTATGAGTACAACTGACTCACCGCTGACCAGCAAGTTATTGTACCTGTACTAAGCAAAATTTACCAAATGAGCCTTAGCAGTTCTCTAATTCCTATTTTTAGGCAAAATGCTTATAAAGTCATACCTAATATAGGTATTGTGCCCTCTTTTTAGTAGGTGACAGGTGGGCTGTTTAATTAAAGAGCCATGCTGTTGTAATACATGCAGATTTAGTACACTTGTCAAAGTTTAAAAAAAAAAGTCATCTGTATGTATAATTTGTATAATTTCTTCATTATTAATCTGAAAGAATTTTATACAAGTTCAACGTTTGTTTTCTCTCCTTTATGATTTCAAGTTAATATAGAGCTTAAATGATTTGCAGGTCAGTCTTTATTGGCACACAGCTTCTTTCCTTTTTTTTTCTAGACACAGTTGTGAATGACTCATGAGTTAGGACAAGCAAAACTGTTTTTCACATGTTTTTTTTAAAAATCGAAAGCTCAAGGAACGAAGGGGTTTGAGTCCACCACCCTTTCACCTATTACCCAGACAGTCTTCGTCCTCCTCTGTTCCCGTCTGATGAGCTCAGGTAAAAGGTCGCGCCGCAACAAGAGGTCCACAAAAGTGAAAGACACACCCGCTGAGCCTGCCTGGGAGCACTTCTGTCTAAGTTTGTGACCTTTGTCAGGCCAGTGCCTCCATCTGTAATGACAGGCAACCTTTATTCGGGACAGAACAGCAAAGATGGGCAAAACACCACACAAGGACTGTGTGTTCGTACTGAGTACGAGGGAGAAGGGAGAGAAACAAAGTTATGTAGTATGAAGAGATGGAAAAAAAATTAAAGAAAATGGTTAAATGTTCAACTTTACAGCAGCGAACAGTAAGGCTACTGGGAGTCATTGAGAAACCTGAGACAAATAAAAGAGGGAAAAGTCGCTGCAGGACCGCGGATATATAAGAGCGACTCACAAAAGGAGAAAATGTGCAAACAGACATGATTTTGTGGTCGGGAAAATCAGAGTTTAAAAATGTGTGTGCACCATACCTTTAATCTTATGAACTCCACAGTTGGCAGATTGCTCTGAAGACCCAGTCTTTGCATATTTACCCTTTTCCTGCAGATGTATATTTGCAGGGCTTCATAGTTTGCATATTTACTCTGAGTCTCTGAGAATATATTAGGCAGCCAGTTAATATTCCACTTATGCTTTGTCCTCCGCTGACATTCATTCTGTGTGAATTTTTGAATTTTTTTTTTTAGTGTAGACACAGAGCGTTGTGCTGACTAAATCTATACCTCTCCCTTATCTTTGTCTGAAGTATGTAAGGAGGCCAAGGCTGACCTGGCGTTCCTAATCGACGGCTCATGGTCCATCGGAGATGACAACTTCTTGAAGATTACACGTTTCCTCTACAGCACCATGGGATCGCTGGATCTGATTGGACAAGATGGCGCCCAGGTCAGTCACAGGACAGCATTCTTAGTGAGCTTATCTCATGTATTACTCATTCATACATAGTTTCTCTAAAATCTGTCATTACAAGGCGAAAGAAGATTTATGGATTAAAACGTCATGCTGTCTTGACTGCCTCGCTCTAACAGTGAAGTGAGACTCTTTGTAAGGCTTGGATTTAAATTTAGGACTGTTAGTGGTTGTTGTGTCTACTGCTGTATCTAGTGAAAATTACCGTTTTGCCAGTTTATACAGTTTAACCAGCAGAAATCCAAATTGTACCTCGGGCTTTTCATTTCTTTTTAATCTCTTTGCAATTTGTTCTCTTTGTTTCTTCATGGGAAATATGATGTGAAGCAGACAGTGGGACTCCAGCCAAATGCAGCCATACTCAAAACCATAATAATGAGGGAATAACATAATTGCATATCTGAGTATAATCTGAGGGGGTAGAAACTCGTTCACAGACGTGAGAATTATGTGTATGCGGGTGTTAATCCCTGCAGATAGATAGATTACAAACCCCTGCCGCTCCAGCCAATTACCTCGTCCTCTTTCCTCCAGCCGTTATGAACTGCAGCCAATGTCACCCGTCGCCAGTCACCAAAAAAAGAAAGAAAAACTTATCGAAGAACCACTTAGTTTCTGTAACCTAGAGTTTTTCTTTCTTTGTTTCAATGTTAGCCACTGAAATTTGATTATAACAGAGTTTTTGCCCATTAGATATATCTAGGATCATTTGAGCTAAGTCCTCATCCTTCGGCTCATTTATTGTTTGGAGAAGAAAGGTGCTGATAATAGCATTCAATGATATTTGAAAGGACATTCTGGAGCCAACCCCTACACTGAAAGCCCCCTGAGAAATCAGCAGGACTAAAACTTTGTATCTGTTGAAAAGTTTGGGAAAGTTTAAACCCCCCATGAGTCAATCTTTACTTTCTGGAATGACTGCTTGTTGCTGAGCGGTATTGAGTTAGCTCCATTCATTTGCGGCCACCATTCCAGAAAACATTACTTTTCCTGCAGAAATGGTGGTTTTAATATGTTGAGTGCAGAGTGCAATAGTGCATTAAAGCTGCCATAAACAGTGAGCGGTTCCCTGTCAACTTGATTCTAGCACGAGCAAAAGCTTGACTCACGTTACCACAGGGGATATTACCATCTTCACTCCCTCAGACTGTCTCTCATTTATCAGGCCCATCAATAGTAATGCTAAGCTCTAACTCGGGGCTGTTGCTCCCTGTTGTCACTGTGAACTCATTTATTTGCGCTTCTGTCCTGCGTGGCCCCTACTATGTCAGCAAACCTCGGCTGGTTCATTTATCACACTGTAGAGGTTGCTTGCTAAACTCTTTTGTTTCATTTGTGTAATGTCTGCTGTTAAAGAGTTCGCTAGCCTCGCTGTGCCCCATAACCCTCTGGCAGTAGGCTACCAGCATCAGAGCGCTGGCTGTAATGTGAGAAAGTTGGCTTCACAATAAAGAGGGAGTCGGCTGGTTAATGTAGGCTGACCGAAGCCAACAACAGCATTATTAGCAGTGTGGAGGTAATGACAGTTGTCCGACCCTCTTAGAGTATGGCTATTAGACTGATAACAGTGCCGGTTTGGGAATGTGGATGTATATATTCCTAAGTTTTTCTTATGCTTGTAGGAAAAGTTGCAACATTCCTTTATTACTTCATGAGTGTTTCTTAGTGTGAAAAATATTAAATTCACCAGTAATGACCAGATGAAAAAAGGTGATAACTGTGCCCCATCTATGAAGCTATAACCTTAAACAGTGAATTGTATATTATGGCCTCTTGAGCATCATGTACAGACAAACCCATCTGCACTACATTCGCTTTGTGGGGCTATTTAGTCACACCCCAGTTTATACAATTACACAATTACTTTGAGTAAACAATAGCAATATCTGTTTGATACTGTTGTTAATGTCCAGGAAAAAATTCAGAAAGTGTTGGTGATAATGACGTGGATATTAGCTTGCTTGACCAAGATGATAATCATTTGGCATCCTAACACTTGAATACTGCCAGATAAGCATTTTTGTGTGTAATTTCGCTTTTTTTGTAACACGGGGAGAGGCTGAAACTACCCTGAAAACCCTTTGCGGCAGTATCGTGACTGACATGACTGTGAACAGATGATGACAGAATTTTACTATTTTCTAAATTCTCCCTTTATAGCGAGTTTAAACCCAAACTGGCTCAGGCAAACGGCACTTTAAATTTGCATAATTTTATTTGACATGCGTCTCTGTCTCTCTCCAGGTGGCCGTTGCTCAGTTCAGCGACGATGCTCGGACCGAGTTCCAGCTGAGATCTCATAGCAACAAAGAAGCACTGCTGGAGGCAATTCAGAGAATCAGCTATAAAGGAGGAAACACCAAGACAGGTTAGAACAGCACAATGGCAGGATTATAGCGGTGATAGTTACAGCAAGAGTTTAATTCAGATTCGACATTTATATAGTTCAGTTTGTTTAGCTCCATTTATTAGCAGGACAATTTCATCATAATCATGGGTGTCACTTTGTACTGAACCCTGGGCGGGGGTCAAGATCTCTGTCTAAATAAATACATTTGTTTTAAACGCTGGAGGACCGCCAGCATTTTTGCTTGTCGATTCTCCACTCCTCTATTGCCAGGTGGCAAAAATAGCACATGGTCATTCTGCTTATTTATGTATTTATAGATATTCAAGACATGGACATGTAACTGAAGATAGCCTTTTTTCCATTTCTAAAGCCTACGCTCACAATGGCAGGGTCACACCTGCTTGCAAATTTTGACTGATTTTAATAAACTTGGGCACAGAGAAACAAACAAAGCACCCCTTGTAAAGTGGCACTGTAACGATTCACCAAAGAAAAAGTTGTGAACCATTTTTCTTGAAAGGACAACACACATTTAGCTCGCTTCCGCACTACTATACTACTATAAACTTAGGATCCGGTTGTGCAGGCTTTGTGCAGGGGATGATGTCTGAAACATCAAATCCTTCTCTGTCCCTGTCATCTGTGTTTGACTGGTTCCTGACATGCCTACTGTGCAGCCTTTTTTTTGCTTTCTCTCCCTCTCTCCCTACTTTAAGAACAGTTTCCCATCTCAAATCACTGTTTTCTGCATTATTCGTTTGCTTATTACGTACAGGTCAACATAACTGTTGCCGCAGTTTTTTTTTTAAATGAACTCCGACAAGAAAGCCTTATTTATGCTGTTTAATAGTGAAGAAAAAATAAACTTTTTAAAATGATGCCAAATTGCAAAACGCTTAGCTGTGTCTCTAATCAAACCTCTGTAACTTTGCTCTGCTTCACTTCAGCAGCATCAGGTAATGTTCATATGCTGATTCCTGGTTTTCTTCAGTTGCAGAATATCTTAAGGAGGTTATTTGCTATAAAAAGCCAGGCCAAAAGAATCTCCTTCATGTTTTTCTGTTTTATCCTCAGTTACTTTTACTGCGATGATGCTTCTGATCAGGTCTCACATGTGTCAGTACTGATAAATTATTAGAATTATAATATTTCTGACTGTCTGAGTTACAATTGAATCGAATCAAATCGGGACCTTGTGAATCTGAATTGAATTGATTAAAGATAATACCCAGCCCTAGTGAGTAGCCTAGGCCCAACAGAAGTGGATGTAGCTGTGGGTAATGAGAAAAGATGAAAAGAACTATTGATAACTTTTTTGTCACGTGAAGGCCTGATCCGTCAGAAATTCATAGCCAGTGCTCTGACACAGAGCCATCAACCTCTGAATGGTGAAAAAGCACAGTGTAACGAGAAAACACATTATATGCTGCGATGAATGCACTGCCCAAGTATCCCCTCTCCACACTGCCTTTCAGCTAATCTTTTACAAATCAATATTGTCTGTAGGGACAGCAACCCCCCCCCAATTTGGGTGCAGCTAAAAGTCTAGAGGCCTGCTAGTCCATTCTGAGGGAATTTCCTTGCAGCAACTCAAAATGGTACTCAGTAGTTGCACCTGAGGTGTTCTATTGGATTTAGGTCAGGCAAACGTGGGGGCAAGTGAGTGGTATCAATTTCTTCATCCTCCAGGAACTGCCCATCTCACTGCCCAGCCTTTAGTGATCTTTGCCATAGAATACCAGAATTGACAGGTTCTGTAACATCATTCAGCCTGACTGTTTGGCTGGTGGGTCGGTGATGGTCTGCGGAGGCGTGTCCATGGAGGAACTCTACAGACCTCTACAGGCTAGGCACCAGCACTCTGACTGCAATTAGGTATTGGGATGAAATCCTTGGACTCATTATCACACCCTATGATGGTGCAGCGGATCCTGGTTTCCCCCCAGGTGTGATGTCCGGCCTTATGTGGCGAGCATGCCGGCAGTTTCTGGAGGATGAAATAATCGATACCACTGACTGGCGTGCATGCTCGCCTGACTGAAATCTAACAGAACACCTCTGTGACACTATGTTAAGGTCGCTGTTTCCTTCTTTTTTCACTTTGATTTTCTGGCTTCCTTCTAATTCAGCCCTCTGTAGGTAGCTAATTTTCATTTCCATCATATGTCGTAGCGTTCTTTTGTTTCAAACACATTACTCGGTGCATATCAGTACAGATATCCAGCAAGATGTTTTTTACCACTTGAGATCTAATGTGTTTTTAAATAAAGTTTTCCTTTATTTATTTATTTTTTGAGCAGTGCATATAATAGAGGTGTTAACAAATAACTCGACTAGTTTTCGTTAATATCAAATGTGTGTCATTAACATCAAATCAGTATTCTGTCAGTGTTGGTATATTGCACCACTATCAGTATGCATAACAAACACTTTGGATGATGAATCTATTGTAAAACTCATGTTGAAATGTCCCGCTGCGTTAGTCTACACAAGGTGAAAGCCATTAACTCGATGTGGTATGTGACTGTGCAGGTAATGCTGGTCGTTCAGAGCGCTTTCCCTCTGCTAAAGTTTGGGTCAGGGCTCAGTGTCTGCACGCGGTAATTGTGTCCTTGAGCTATACCTATCTGATACAGAGCCGATTCCACTAGCCTTCCTACATGTTTTTTTCCTCTACTCTCCTTCTTTGTTGCTGATCTTTGTTCATTTTCTCTTCTTCTTCCTTTTAAGTGTTCATCTCAGCTTTCCTTGTTTTTTTGGGCCCTTTCTTTCATCCCATCCCTCCTTCATTTGTCTCCTCTTCCTAAATGTTCGCTTCTGTTGTTCTCTTTGGTCCAGCTTCCCAATTATAGTTTAGCAGGTGAAAACAGGTGGCGTTTTAGCTGACAGGGCAATGTGTATATGAGTGCATGTGGTCTACTGCGGAGTGGAAAATAAACCATGAAATTCAATCTTCACCACACAATAAAAAGTAGGAGTCGGTTGGTTCGCACAAGGTTAAGCTAATGCTCACAGACTCACTAGTCTCTCTCTCCGACCCTGATCTCTTTGTCTTACACAAAAACACACAAACACACACATGAACTAGAGCCAGCACAGAAAAAATATTCCTCAACAGCTCAGCCTCAACAGCCTGAATTACACTGTGTGTAACTAAGGTTACGTTCACACTGCAGGCTTTAATGCTCAATTCCGATTTTTTTATCAAATCCGATTTTTTCTGTGTGGTTGTTCAGACTACAAATAAAATGTGACAGCATGCGCGCTCTAGTGTGAACGTTCACGGCCCTCAAAGCGGCCCGCATGTGCAAAAGAAGACGTTACACACAATGCGCTCTGTTTACGGAAGTAAAAATGGCGAATACAGCCCAGTTACGATACGACCATAAAAGTTTAGCTTGAATAGAATTGTCTCCCCGTGTGCTAATCAAGTCCAAAACTTCAGTTTCTGTCCATTGACTCGCTCCGTCTCCAGTTTCCGCCGCCACGCTTTCTCGTTTGTCTTCTCCGGCGCTGATAATCGGCGTCTGTCTTGTGTCAGTGACGTAAAAGACGGATTTAATGCGACACGACCGTTCAAACAGCAGTCGCTTTCTAAAACATCGGATATGTATCGGATTCAGTACCACATACCAAAGTGACCCAGATTGGATTTGTGTTGTTCACACTGTCATACCGTGATCGGATATGGGTCGCATAGGGTCCAAAAAGTCAGATTTGATGCGCTTTCGCCTGCAGTGTGAACGTAGCCGAAGACTCCAGAGCTTTGACTTCTAACATGCAGAGGTATTCAAGAGCTAAACAGACCGTGCACGGTTCTGTAAGCAAATTAAACATGGTCAGTATTTAAGTGAAAATGTATGTTTATTGTGTTTATGTTTACCTCTGATACTTGTGGCGCCCTGCTGTTTTCAGAGGCCACTTTGCCTTTGGCTGAGGCTGGGGCCGTGGCCATGGTGTAAATCTCAGAAGTGTGCTTCTGTTTAGAGCACAGCAGAGACAGGGCCACCTTTGTGCTGATGCCTGGCAAGTTGGGGTTGTGAGCACTGACGCTCCAGGTTGAATAAACTGAGGTGCGGGGGTCCCTCTGGGCAGATGGGTTGGGTTTGATATACTTCTGGTAGCACCAGTTGACTGAAGTTGAAGTGTGGAGGCTGGGGAACGAAGATGTGCTTGCCCCAACCTCCACAGCTGACACCACTCCCTTTTTTTGGCTGATGGTCTCAGTTGTTTCCTTCTCTTCCACCTTTTCTTCCCCATCATTTTTCCTTGGCTTTTCTTCTGGCTGCCCCTGCACATCCGCACTTGTTACTTCTAAGGTATCTGATTTTTTCTCTTCCTTTTCCAGCTTTTTCCCAGCGGCTTTCCTTTCTTCTTCCTGTACTACCTTTGGTTCTACACGGCCCTCCTCCTCTGCTTCCTTATGGTGCTCCTCCTCCTCCTCTTCCTCCTCTTTGACTCTTTTCTGGTGACGCTGGGCTTCTGTGCTGAGCTCAAGACTGGCTGCAGGAGACAGCATGCGCTTACTTCCTCCTGCCCCCAGCGGACCGTATCCATCTCCAGATCCTGAGGCCAACTCCGATGACAGAGACAGAGGAAGAAGGCTCTTGACATCTGGAGAGGGGACCTTCAAGTAGCTCCTTTGCAGTGTCTCCCGTTCCACCTGGCCCATGATTACCATAGCTGTGCAAGAAACTGGTTCCTGTGAGCGGGTGGAAGCCAGAATCTGGGAGAGTGTGGTATACATTGCACTGGCATATGTAGGTATATGAGTCTGGAGGCGTACTGGCACCACAAGAGACACTACTGGTGTAAGCTGTGCCAGGCATGTGGCGATGACCGGTCTTGGGTGGTGGTAGGAGATCGTTACAAGGGACTCCTGAGTCAGTGAAGAAGACACGGAAGAAGCGGGGGGTCTGCTTTCTGTAGTGTGAGGAGAAGAAATGTTTGTGATAAATCTTGGAGGAACAGGCAAGTACACAGCCTGGCTAGATGTATTCCTGGAAGAAAAGTGGCGAGGAACAAGGGGCGGAAAGTGATGGAGAGGTATTCCCAACCTTTCAGCCATGTGGATTTGTGCTGGATGTATCTGTACAGGCGGAGATTCTGTGCGTGACTGTAGAAATGCTCTTGGAATGATTTGGGTGGACAGTACTTCTGATATGGCTGTGGTGACAGGGAGGAGCTGGGACAGAGACCCTGGGGGAAATGCTTGATTGCCTCTGGGGTGCAAAGGAAGCACCTCCTGAGAGATTTGAGGCTGTAACAGCTGCAGAGGCTTTCCAGCGGCATCTAGGCTAAACTGGGAGCTTACTCCGGTGGAGTACAGAGGAGGAAGATTAGAGTGGGAAGGACCAGGTTGTGGACTCTCTGCTCTGGGCAGCTGACTAGTTCTGCCTCCTACTTCCTGTTCTGGTTCCCCTAAGGGAGCATGCTTCACAAGAAGACACTTTCTCCTTTCCTTCCAGGAGGAAGCAGACTGCTGAGGAGACAGGGATCCATAATCAAAGGACTTACTTCTGGTCTCTGAGATCTGCTCCGTTTGTTGTGGACTAGCTGGGGCCTGCTCTGAAGCCGAGCGCCTCATCTCCTTGTGGCTTTGGTGGTGTTGGTGAGAAGCAGATGGCACCATCAACATCTGGGAACTTTGGCTACTGGGAGCTCGGGCAGCTTGCTCTGATTGTGCTGCATCCTCAAAAGAAACAGAAAAGTTTGAAATGTTGCTTTCTTGACTGGGGCTGCGAGGCAAAGACATAGACTCAAAGCTAGACTCCCCAGACGACTGGGCGGCTTCAGCCAGTCTGAGTCTTTTCTTCTTTGGTGGCAGCTTCTCTGCAGGGAGCTGGGCCAATGTTTGGCTTCGCTGAGGCCAGTGGAACTCCTCTACTCTCTCTGCCTCCTAGGACAGATAAATTGTTTAGAAATTTAGTAACCTATGTAAGTGAAAGGTAATGATGTGAACTTGGACAAACACAATTTATGAAAACTGTAAACAAGCAAAAAAATGAATTGAAAAAGGTACATTTACCTTTGATGAGGATGCTATCAGCGGGGGTGACACAGGTGGCATTTCAGCATCAGGCTCCACAGTAACGAGGATCTCTGGCACTTGGATATTTGGCTGGCGGATGAGGCGAGACGTAGAGGGGGATGGTTTTGGCTCAGGTTGCTGACTCTCTCTGAGGTCTGACTCTTGACTTTCCATAGATATACTCTCTTGCTTCTCAAAAGAGCTAGTGTGTTGGATGACGGACACACCCTTCCTGTCCTGCTGCTGTTGGTTTGGTTCAGTCTGTAAGGAAACACCTAGACACAAACAGTAGAAAAAAATAGCTCCCATTATAGGACATAAGTACTGGGCTTTTGAGTGATGCCGTTTAGCATTTCATGGATTTTATTCCCATCTACTGTACATTGTTACAGTATACATGTTAGTAGTT